>JAJDFF020000054.1:0-40977 GCA_021527025.2 Geoglossum cookeanum
GGGGGGGGGGTGAGGGGGGGGGGGGGGGGGGGGAGGGGGGGGGCTGGTGTAGGCAGGACTTGCTTTTTTTTTTTCTTTCTTTTTTTTTTCTTCTTGTGAAAGGGTTATGTGTGTATGTATTCTGTTGTGGCTCCCGGAATGCTTCCTACCCCTGGGTGTAATCACTTATTTTGTTACCTGATTGGTGTATGCGAGGAAACAGTGAGTCGTGTCCCGCGTTGACTTAAACTATCTCTAGTTCTACTGTCGGTCTTCCCCACCTCGTAGCCTCGCCGTCCATGATCCCATGCGCGTAACACTCTCCAACCATCAGATATCGGCTATGACGAGTTCGGCCGTTGTCTCTGGGCTCCGAAGTCGACACTTTGCGAAACACCACCGGGACGCCTACACCCAGTACGACGTACACCACGTCGTTCACATGGGTGTAAGGAGGACAGAAGCCGATGAATCCGCGAACAGTGATATAAAGCCTCCTGTGCGAGCTGCAAAACGCCGCCATACTCACAAACTGCATAACGGACTCAAGTTGTGGCATGTATTCGTTTGGATGCGGGATATTAGATTCCGATAGATGCTGTCGTCTGCGGATATTTTGTTCCCAGTCTTGGAAGAACTTTTCACACGTAGCTGGCGCGGGGCGTGTAGTACCGGCCCGGTCGCCAATCATTGAACGCCAGAAGGCTTCCTGAAGCGGCTGCGTGGGGTCTATATGGGGATAGGGGTCTCTCGTTCTAGTTGACTGGTTTACCAGAGTCCATGTTTCATCGTAGGCGTGAGTGAATTTGTCTAGTTCCGTGTCCTGCCACGTTCCGTCCACATCTACAGTGGTCCGCAATATAGGCCCTAGCTCTTGGATCGTGTCAACGAAAATTCCGAGTACGGGGAAAAGCCTTTGGGCATCCAATCGGACGTTGAAGCCACCATGTCCACCGGCGAGGTACGGTGCTGATATTTTCTTCCCTGTTAGAGGAGCATGATGTGTTTTTTGCGTCCAGTCCGGGCACCATGAGGCCAGCTTTCTAAAAGCCGGATGTCGCTCCTCGAGATTCCCAATGCCTCCTCTGGAGAGTATTACGGGGAATCCCGCCTTGTTACACAGAGCTTCTGCCGCATTCAAGAACACGTCCTCCTCAGAAGCGGAATAATCAGCTAGCATAAGATGACTGGGGTACTTGGAGATCATGCCATGTGTGGCAAATATGATATCCCGGGGATCTGTAGCTTTGTAATGTTGACATGCTAGGAGCACATCATCTAGAGTAATAATCTCGTTCTCTTCTCTCTTCTGCCGCAAAGACGCTATCTGGAGAACATTTGAACTCCTTTGCGGTGGAGTACTTCTCTCGTTGGTGTCGCCTGCCCAGCCAAGTAAGGTCCCGATGGTGGGATTCCTGACTAGGGGTTCTATGCGATCCACAAGGTTTTGCCACGACAGTTCCTCGTCTCCATACCGCACTCTTATAGAGCTTGCCAGTGTGACTTCCTGCACCACCCAGATCCGCTCGAACCATGGGTGGCGCAACATTTTCAGTAGAGCCCTCCACCTCATTGACAGCATCTTTGGATCCTTCGGCTGTCCGTATTCTCGATAGGCCGCCCTACTGGGATTTGATTCTTGCGCCAATAGATAATAGAGTTCATCCAGTAGATCGACCGCAATACCGGCGTCGTACAGATCTGGCATCCCGTCCGCCGCATTTGTTGCAAAGGAAGGCATAAAGTATTCAATGACTTCCGCCGTGACATCTTCCGATGTTGGATACCGCCCGAGCCATACAGTAACAAGAAACGCTTGGCTATAGATCTGGCCCATGAGACGGACTTGTTCTGACTTTTCCGCCTTGTTCTCTTGATCGATGCATATCGAGTCGATCCAGTATAGCCTGGGAAGGTAAATCGAACTTGTCTCTTGAAGAAGTTCGTAAACGCTCTGCGTTACTTTGAAAGCATGGCCATCCACAAGGATTGTCTGAACTTTCTTGGGGTTTCCCCAGGTGTATGAGATGGCTTCATATTTCGGGGCTTTCGACAGCGGAACATGCACTATCGAGCAGCGGATGCATGAATACTGGGAACGGGGAAATAGCAGAAGGAGTCGAATAGTTTGTGGAGTCTGAAGCGGAGCGTGCTTGTAGCTCGGCGCGTGTTTGGCCGGGTTCTCTTCTCTCGGCGTGTGGTTCTTGAATCTCCACAAATGCTGATGGGTGTTTCTATATCCCTCCCAATCAAACCAGTTGTAGACTTCAGCTCCATATATTAGTCGCCACACAGTCTGGATGAGAATATAATAGACGAAATACTCAATAAGGTGATCCAACCGTGGTTTAACCCAGTCAAAAATATGGTTTGATAGGAGCTCAGTCCTCAGTCGCCAAAGACCGCGATCCACTCTTGGGAAAACAGCGAGTTTCCTAATGACAAAAGACCACAGCGGGTTGGGAGCACTCAAAGCGATTACACCAAGTGAATATAAGATCACCGCAGTCCACGAATTAGTGAGAAAGCTGGATAATCTGTTTAAGGGCCAAATTGGCGTGCAAAAGTTCCCGCCGTGTAGCAGAAATACAACTAGACCCCAGACTAACAGGGTGACATTTTTGTCTCCAGCCGTAGCGATAGTCCCCAGGGGTCTTCTGTGAAATGACTGCAAGAGGAGAAATCCAATCAGCACCCACGGCCGTCTCGCAAACCATTTGCCCAGTGGAAAGTTCGTAAGATAGAAGAGCGAAGCCGCTCGACAACAACGTGCAAACGATCGATACATTTGCTGCCCTATTAGGGCATAAGACGCAATGTCTAAGAAGATCTGAATCGGCATGAGAGAGCTTTGTATGCGTGCACGTCGCTCGACTTTGCGGTCTTCAGCGTTCGAGTCAGCAGCCGGATCTGCGCCGGTATTTATCTGGTCTAGGTATGTAATTCCGACTTGACCGTCTCCTGTGCTTAACAGTTTTTTGTTTTCGTTGCTGTCTAAAATGCAATTGCAGTAAGGCTCTCCACAAGGGCCTGTTGATTGTCTATCCTCGTTCACATGCGGAGCCATGTTTCCAGACGTGACGACGGCAATACTATCGGATTTTAGGTCTTCCATTCCGTTAGTCTATACCGCTGTCGGCGAAGTGATAGGCTCCATCAGGCTCTGCTTCCGGCTGAGAGAGTCGGGTGAACAAGGGACTGGACGGTTGCTTTGACGATATAAGTCTAGTGTTCAAGTTCTGGGTTGGGTTGGACATTGGAGGGCGTCCTCCTACCTTAGTTGCAGGCGGCAAAATGCCACTGGTATGTGACTTCAGGTTCTGGGAGGGCAGGTAAGATTCAAGTAGTTGACGTAGCATCATGAGTTTATCATGTCTTGTTAAAAGCGCAGCCTTTTCTCAAACTCTGACCTCCCCGCGTGACGTGGCACCGCCTCGGGTTCCATTTCTACCATGTGTCCAAAAAGACAAATCATATGCGTTCTGCATTCCTTTTTCGCATCGCGAACGCGTCGAGACCTTGTTGAGAATTGAGCATCTTCGCTCTCGATTGGGGGCGTTTTCCTTTTTTCCATTGTATTGCAGGCTATTACTACTACTCACCACTGCGCAGATACGCAGAATACTATTCAAAATGCTGTCTACTACAAATAGATTACTATTTACATGAATCTTCCTACACCTGGAGTACCTTAGCTGCCTCCATTTCTTGTTTATATATATATCTTTAATAGCCCGAAGTTCCTTTGCGAAGTTTCTTGCGAGACCGTCAGAGGTGCCGGCTTCACAAGCAAGACAATACGTCTCACTTTGGCGATTCTCTATCTCTATGTGATCATTAACGGTCTAATCCTAACCGTCGACGATACGCCAAGGGCGTTCGAACTTGGACGCCGCCTTGGGCGGCTGATCTCGTGCCCTTGATTCAAAGGGGCGCTTTAAGATCTCCTGATCCGGTGACAATGTCGATATCGGGCTGAACATTTGAGAGGTCAATTGCGGAGCTAAAGCTGAAACTGGAACTGGGAGCTGGAACTGCTTCCGGCAATCCTAATTGGTGGGGGGGAGGCTGGTGGCAGGAGGTTTGGAAGTCACACGGGAATGACAGTTGCTCGAGAAGTTGAAGGAGGTGAGGAAGTGAAGGAAGTTGGCTCCATGTAAGTTGCCTTCGATATTCCTCTTCTCGAAGCTTCTGCTGACGGGTTTTCTTCTCTCTCTTCATCTCTGCCGGCCTTCCACAGTCGGCGATCCTCCTCGTCCTCTGCTCTCCGCCTCCGCTGCTTGTCGTCGTCCTCCTCCTTCCGAAGTCGGCTCTCTTCCCGCTGGATTCTGCGGTCTTCCATGGCCGTAATGCGTTCTCGTTGAGACTGCAGCTGGCTTTGCACTTGAGCTAGCCCAGTCTGCTCCCGGATTTCAGCTAACGAGGTTTTTGTTTCCCGCTGGAAAGTCTGGCGAACTGATGCTTGAGAGTCTCGGGATATTGGTTCTTGCTCCTGTTGGCAGTGTGACACAGCCGGGCCGCTGGGTGCATGGTGGGCTGTCACCGCCGATGCACGTTCTCAAGTCTTGTAGGTAAGTTAGCGGCTAGCTAACGGCTAGCAGGAGCAGTAGTTGGATGTTGGATATAGTACATAGTAGTAGAAGGCAACAAGACTTGATTTTAGCAAAGAACTGATTGCTGGTCTACCCCTGGGACCAGCTGCGCGTCTAGATACAGAAACCGCCTGGGGCACACCGACCCTGCGCCCAACCCCCTATGGGGCGCACACAGGCCGATGGCTGCGCGAGGCACATGACATTTACCCCCTAAAACGGCAGCTAATTTGCCGCTTGGTGGTTTAAAGCAGTAAATAAACAAACATTACTACTCGTATTTATAAAAAAAATAAAAAAAAATAAAAAAAACCTTCCTTTTTGTTTGTTTCCTTTTTTTTTTCCCTTCCGTGTTCCTGTTCTGTTTTTTTTCGTGGTTTTCTCTTCAGGGGGGCGGTTGTGAGGGTGGACTTACGGTATATCATCCCCTCCCGTGCGCCCCAAACTGATTCCATTTCATTTTTGCCCTTTTTCTCTCCCACTCCATTCCTACCTCTCCCCTTCCCCTCACCCTTGGTATAGGGAGGGAGTGTGAGGAGAAAGGAGAGAAGTGGGAAGAGAAACAAAAAAAAAACCCAGTTTGCAAGGACCGAACGCCGATTCCACCCTTTGACTTATCCCTGGCTTTGTCTTAACCTCTTTCTTGAGCTCCTCTCCCCAGGGTGTTCCTTCTCCCTGCTCTTCTCCTTCGCGTCTAGCACCAAACTTAGCACGTCGAATCCGAACTGCGGAAACTCCAGGCACATCTTCCGGAATTCCTCCTCTGCTTCATGGCGTAGGACGTGCGATCGATGCGCCCAGAAGGCTGCGACGGGTTTGCGGATTATTGTGTCCTCTCGAGGTGTGTTAGCGTAGACGAAGCGTGCGTAGGCGATTTCTCCTTTGGCGTTGGAGTTTATGCGGTGGATCTTGGAGTGGGCGAGGGTTTTGAGGTCCTGTGTTTAGGTTAGGGGGTTGGGTGAGACGTGAGACGTATTAGGGTTATTAAGGAGGGGTTCTACGTACGTCTAGACCTAGTTTATCTGCAAGAGTGTAGACGCGCGCATGCTTTAGCAGTTGTTCTCCAGAGTCGTCTACTGTAGGCATGGACGGATCATCCTCCAACCGGCTATCATCCAATTTCCGAGGGAAATATTCCCCAGTGTATAGAAATTGTAGGCAGCATCCCACAGGGTCGAGATCGTCATCCGGCAGTTCAATTGTGCGTGACTATTAGCGCAAAAGTCAGCCAAGAGCGCATAGCACAATCAAAACATGATCAACAGACTCTAGGGATTGGATTGCACATTGTAGGCGCGCATGTGGACCTACTCACCATGGTAGTCTCGCTGAAGCGCGCACATTTCTCTGCAAACCACGGACTGCTCATAAGCAGCTGTTGATGGGCGGTGAGGAATACAGGATCATCGCCACCCCCAACTACAAGCTCGACAATTGGCGATTTAAGGTAACTAGACGGCGTTGAACCTCATACGATCAGCAGTCCCTCATCACAAACAATACCTAGAAACTCAGGGACTCACTCTACAAAAGAAACTCTTTGCGCAACAACTTCCTCTTCCATGGCGTCGGCGTTGTCTTCCCCAGCGCCGTTCTCAACTCCAATGTCGGCGTCAATCGCACCGTCACTACCCATATCAATGTCGCCAGTGGCGGACGCAGCGACGTCTAGGACACTGTCGGCTAGCTGGACTTCAGCCATTGTCGCCGTCGGCCGTCTCCCGTCTCCCGTCGTCTGTCGAGTGAGCGAGTGTACGGGGAGCGGAGAACGGAGTTACAGGCAATCAAAACCGGGTTAAAGCGATCGTAGGAAGGAGGGAATGGGCAGAGGTGGGCGGGAGGTGCGCTGTGCACAGAGTACTCGGAACACAGGAGAGAGGAGATAGAGAGGAGGCTGGTGTTTGAAAACGGCTCGAACTTAGCCTCTTGAAGAGCTTGTGCACGGACCACGTCAATTTACATTCCCAAGCAGCAACGATCAACGATGGCGCTTTGCTGCTCTTTGCTGCTCCTTGCTGCTCTTTGCCCCGCGCGAACAGTACGGAGTATGGGATAACAGGCAGAGTATCTTGGAACTATTATAGGCCTTTGTATCTACCACTCCACTGCCCTGTCTGCCCCGCGCCAACTGCCTTTACTACGTATTCCCCGCATCCTAGACTATCCTCCCCTATCCCGCTTTAAGAGGCCTCCCTGTCCCGTGCGACAGTGGGAAAAAAAGCAGAGCAAAGCAAACAACATACGGCCTTCCTCGCCAAGGTAATCAATCTATCCTATGCTGTACAGCAGAGGGCAGGCGTGGAAACCCAAACTGGAAACAAACGGAACCGTCCAATGTCACCTCCTCCGCCTTCCTCAGGCACAAACCCGTCCAATATCTACACCGAAGCCAGCCCTTACTCACCGCTACTGCCCCTGGTGCACGGAGTTGGCGTGGTGGTACCAATTGGAGATGTTGGCTGGATGAATTGGAGATACGGCTGGGGAGGCTTCCCGTGAAGTTGCCGGGACGTGCATCATGGCATCTATCGAGCCGCTTCCTGAGTGGTACTGCTTATGGGTAGCTAGGTCAGGTGTCTTGGGGAGAAGAGCTTGCTGGTGATGCCACGGGTAAGCACCTCCGTTACTACCAGGCATGTTAGTGTGTTGCTAGCCGTACTGGTATGCAGGGGCTAGAGCTGAACTTACATTACGTTGAAGATCTGGTCAATGCGGCTTTCGTTGGCCTCCAATTTCTGTAACATGCTGAGGAGGGTGTTGGCAAGATCTGGCTGGACGGCGTTGGTGTCAGAGTTGCCCTCTCTCAGTTTTTGATTTTCGAGACGAAGCCTCTCATTTTCCGTCCGAAGGAAAGCCACCAACTCGGAAATTTGCTGCATTTGTACCGCTTGGTTATCTTGATTCATCTTATGCTCTCTCTGAAAGGATTTCATATTAGTAGAAAGGTCTGCTCGCCGCTCGGACTCGACCTCTTGTTGCTCGATGAGGACATCGCACTTCCCGAGGAGAGACTTATGGTCGGCGCGGAAAGCTGCGTTATTCTCCCTGATCTCCCCCACTCTAAAATTGACTTCATTGATATCGTCTTTTGCTGCGATGAGGCGGCGATCCATAGCACTGAGCTTCTTGTCCATAGCTACTACTTTCGATTCCAGGGACTCAAACCCGGCTGCGAAGTTGTCGTTCATTTTGCCGGCGAATTCAGTAACAGACTCGAGACCGGCCGCAAAGTCTACGGACTCACTTCGGATGGCTGCAACGTCGTTTGAGAGCTTCTCTAACTTATCTGTCGCTTCCTTGTGATGCCTATTGCTCATAGCCTCGATAGCGTCGCACCTTGTTGTCACTAAGCAAGAAGAAGCAGCATGCTTTGCCTTGACGTGGAGAATCAGACCGTCTCGCGCCTGGCCGACGTGGTTGCGAAGATCCTTAATGTGATTTGTGATGGTTTCGTCTAGTCGATCAAGTTGGGCTGTGGGCGATTCAAGAGGACTCGGTAGGGCAGATGATGCGTAATGGGACGGTGAATACACAACTTCAGATTCGGCGCTGTTGCTCAACCAAGACTTTCTGTCAGGCACCCGAGCTTTGTCGCGTTCATGGAAAAGACGCGCCGGGTAATCGCTGCGGAGATGTTTGGGGGAAAACTCCTGAGCGGTCGGGTCAAATGTGGCTGAGGGGGGGGGGGACGCTTGTCCGGCGCTTGCGTTAGTATCCCAGGTAGACAATCCGCCCCGACTGGAACTTGAATGCTGCGGCGAACTGGTTAGCTTTGGTTACTACATGACCTAGAGGCCTGTGTACTTACGGTTGACGTTGCAGTCGTGTTCGACCCTGCAGTCGGGAGGGGCGAGTCGATCTCTCCAGCATCCTCAATGACCCCAGAAAAGCTCGGAACCCTGGGCTTCGCTGGGAGAATTTTAACGGACCCTAGATGAGCGATGGTACCATCCTTAGCAGGAGACATCTTCTCACTTGACAAGATGATGGCTTCATGGTGATGTCTTTTATACCGCCCATGAACGGGGGCATATGCTGATTGAGGAGGATTGTTATCACCAACAGAAGATGTGGAAGCACCCGCTTGGCTTGTGGCGCCGTATGTGCTGGCTGAGCTGGGGTTGATTGACTCTAGTTTTACTTGACGGCTAGCTAGAACGCGAGAGCCGGAAGAGTCTTTGCCAGAGGAGTGGGCGATACTGGCTATATTCGCCTCTGTGGTAGTCTGAGAAGGGCTACTATCAGTACTTGAGTGTCCAACAAGGCCTTTTGCTTCGGTTGTGTGTACTTCACTATTTGATGCAGCCTGGTCAAGGATCTTTCGCTGCTTGGCTTCCTCGATGAGCTGCACGCGTAACTTCTCTTGGTTTCCAGCCTTCTTCAAACTGCCCTTGCCGGAGCCGTTTCTGAAGGCAAGCTTGTGTGGGATAGCTGGCTGGATTAGGATGTTGGGAACTGTTTTTCCATTTCGTGGATTCGAGACCTTTGCTTGTTCGTCCAAATCTCTCTTAGATGTGCCAGAATTTCCTTTTTTATGGGTATCAGCACCTCCGTCACGCGTGGCGTGGTCTCTCTCATGCTTCTCGGAGTCGTCGGGAGACACAATAGCTATAAAATCGGGCGTTATCAGCTCGGTGCGCCGTTGGATGGGGGAGTGAGGCGGTGAGAATATGGCCTGGAAGAGACAGGTCGGTGCGAAGCAGGAAGGCTGGCATGGACAATAGGGCATAACATTCAGACAAGGAATACGCCCGCCATAAGCAAGAGTTTGGTGACAAGGAGAAGGAACATGGGGATGGCGGTAATACCGAGGGCGCGTAGCGCTCTAAAGGTATGGTATATGGAGGAGAAACTGAAAATTCCGAGAAAAACCCACACATCAGTTGAAAGAGATGTTTGCGGACACTATGTGATGGATGTCTACACAGATTCCCACCTTCAAACAACATACTGGGTGCAAGGCAGGTTGGAGGGAGCAGAGAAAACGTGGATGAAGAAGATATATCCGCCCTATAGGCAAAGAAAGGACAATACATGACTTGCTATTGGGTGACCCAGCCGAGCAAAGCTCAATACGATTCAGGACAACAATAGCAGAAGCGAGTCATAGGGCAAAACAGAAGAGAAGCTGTCAGGACTTACGTTCAGTGGCTTTCTCGACGGATGACAAGGACTCAGTCGGCTCGTCCTGGTTTCCGCTAGTATCTGACGCCATGAGAGATTCCAGTCTATTTGGCCACTGGCCTTGCTTCGCTGTCGTCAAATTGCCGGGAGGCTTAGAAGGAGGCGCGCGCGTCCCGCTTGTGCTTCTTTCCGTCATGATGGCTAGGTGTTGTTCATGTGCGAGGATGTGAAAAGAAGAATCTTGCAAGGTCAAATGTGTGGCTACTAATTCACAGGTTCGTGGGCAACATTGGGGACACGATCCGCTGAGGCAGGATGAGAACCGCACGGCGGAATCATGAATTCCCCCCCCCCTTCTCTATTACCGCAGCAACGAAACGAAAACGGCCTTTCTCCTTCACTCATTTCCCCCGGAGAAAAAAAAAAGGAGGGGTTGGGGGGAATAAGGAAATTGTGAGGGCACATTTTTGTTTCCAGCAGCCTCCCTTCCACACCCACATTGACACGCACAATGTGACGATGCTAGCTAGCTAGGCTTTGGAGGATAAGATCGCAGCAGGGCAAATTATGGAACTAAACCACATCATATACACCCATGCACACACACACACACACACACAGAAGATATATACTTACTCTACTTTTATATACCCGAATTCACACATTTTTTCACGTTTGCGTTCGCGGAGAAAGGGGGAGATGCCTATCATCGATAACGAGAGAGAAAGAATGTTTCTCACTCACTCCCCTGCAGGTGAATAGTCTTGTTAGTCCAGTTGTAGTCCTGGTGTTCATCGATCGATATACTAGCCGTGATGTATGTTATATTTATCTGTTTCATTTGGCTGTATTGTCGTGGGGAATAGTAGAGATTGTGTAATGGATTCCAATCAAGCTTTAAATTGACGACTATTAACCATTCTAGTAGTGGCAAGCAGTTTTGACCAGTTAGCATTCATTCCTCCAGCCAAGGAAACAAAAGACCATCTCAGTCCATGATAGCAACACAACGCATAAAAACAAAATTATGCTATGAATGGGCTGGGCGGTAATGTAACTACAGATTTCATTGATAAACGGATCTCCAGTAGCAAGACTCGCTGTACCATACGCCATATGTCTCATGAACGTCCACGAAGGAATGCTATGTATCGTCATCATCATCCCCTCTGATGACTCTCGCTGCTAATACCTGGATACACAATCCATGTCCGAAAATCTGCCGTTAGAAGGGATCAATCTGGAGTTACGGGGAAGGTAACAATGACAGTTGGGTCGTAGTCATTATGAAACGTTATCGTTAAAGAGCAAGTAGTGAGTTTGGGGAGTAGAGCAAATATCAGACATAAAAGCTCAAGGTGAAAAAAAAAAACAAATGCTAAAGCGGATAGTAGGGTATTCCCCACAGAACACCTGCATATCAGCGCTCCGGCGGCTGGATGCGGAGACTCGGGAGGCCGTAATATCTTACGTCCTACGCTGCTTTTTGCTGAAGATCTTTGAAAAAAATCCACCTATCCAGCCGCCAAATACCGTCCGCCAGAACGTTTTAAAGATGTTGGAGTGTTTTTGTGCTTTAGTTGACTGGATTGAATGGGGCGTTCGTGGGCGGTCACCAGCATCAGTGGTAGCCTTCCGTTGTCGCAGGCCGCCTTCAAGTGCACCGTCACTCGCACCGCCAATGCCTATAAGCCTAGTTTGTGCTGTTTCACTCTCCGCTCCAGCTGGCTCGCTAGTAATGGTGATCTCAGGAGGGGGGGCTTTGCTTGCCACAGCTCCCTCTGTAGCACCCTCGCCTTGCCCTTGTGTCGGCCCTGCCATAACACTATCTCGTGTAATATGCTGAGATTCGGCACCGGGGCCCTTCCCAGTAGAATTTCGGGTCGTGTTGTGGAGACCGTCAGGAGCTTCATCTCTCTCATTCGCTCCCAGGGCAGAAACAGCGCCTCCAACGATAATAGCGGTCCCAATAACCGCTCCAGTAATGACTTTAGTAGCCGTATCCCTAGTATCTATCCCTGCGCTAAGAGCGTCATCAATATCCCTAGTAGAGCTCACGGAAACTTCTTCCTCAAGAGACTCTTCCCGCTTCGACCCCCCCTCAGTAGAGACATCATCCCCTGCAGCTTCATTTTCGGCATTCGCCTCGTCCAGAACATGAATACCGCCCCGTATGACCTGGGGTACTTTAGGAGAGGCACCATTTGGAGCTTGCATATCTCCTGTTGGGGTAACAGTAGAAAACGCTGATCCCTCAGGGGTCCCGACACTAACATCAGCTTGAACAATACCCCCATGGGCTGGCGACTCCAGTGACGGCACATGGTTTTTCGGTACGCCTTCTGCAGCGGCCTTGTCCCCCACGGTATCGGGTGAAGCGCTTGCTTCTGCCGACAGATAGGCTTCATTCTGGCCATCCCTTACGACCTCTAGCACACCAGATACGAGACTATGTTGTTCAATTCCCGCATCTTCGGTCAATACAATTGAACTGCTTGTCGGTGCTACGGTGGAGAGTATTGGAGGGCTAGTATATCCCGTAAAGGATGGCCCAAATTCCCCAGCCGATTCGCCTAAAGTGGTACCGTAGTCAGAAGGCCCCATTCCCAGTTTCTGCTGAGATTTAAGGCCACATGTGACGTCTATCTTGTCTGCAGGTTCAGGTTCTGCTTCCGCAGTGGGCTTAGCTACTTCAGGGCCTTCCAAGGATGGGAGCAGCGGCTCAACTGAGGCACCCGTTGGAAGAGTATTTCCCTCAGGTGAGATAGAAGCCTGCGAAAGAGGTGTATCCCGCTCCGTTTTAGATGCGTCAGATTTAGTATTTATGGATTGCTCTGCCTTAACGTCTGATGTAGCTGGTGTTCGGTGAGCCGGGTCAGGGTCAGGGTCAGCTCTGGGAAGTAGGGTAGATGGAAGACTATCAAGACGTTCTTCTTGAGAGGTTCCCTCTCCTGGTGAACCCTCATGTTGACTGGCAATTACCGCAGCCGTGGCACTAGCGAGGACGGCTGATGTACCGGTGGCAGGAATAGATATGATCTCGTCCTCACGGCTCTCTAGCCCGACCGAGACAGCCTCCGGAAGAGTGTGTACCTGAGGGGTAGAGCTCGGTGCGTCTTCTTCTGGAATGGCATCTAGATTAGGTGATCGCTCAATTAGCGGCGAAGGTGACCGCCTTGCTGCGGCATCACTTGGTTGGTTACTCGTGTTTAACACGGGAGACGGAGGTATCCCTTCGACTGACGTCTCATCCTCCTCCAGGCGTGATTCCGTTGTCCTAAGGCGCTCAATGATATGTTCACGATCAGATGGAAAGGCTTCTAATAGGGGATCTTCGAGGTCCACAGCCGATGGCTCTTCTGGTTCTGGCGGAGAATCCGATCCTACGAGCGAGTTCCGGAGTTGGTGCTTGGGACCCACCGGTCGTTCCTCGCAAGGCGTTAGACACTCATGTGCGAAAAGTGGTGCATCTTCGATCCTTGGAGAATCAGTTTCGTGGTTGTGTCCAACGGCGGCCGCAAACTTTGAGAAACTTGGTCCCGGTTGGCTAGTGTATTCGTCCTTTCCATTTGTATTAGCCAGGTTAGCCGCCTCGATAGCTGGGCTGGCAACATCCGGAGTCAAACTTGACGCTTTCGTTTCACCGAGTTCTAGGTCCAGCACTGGCTCTCTCACCAGGGGTAGACGACTTAAACTCCCCTCAGGTCCATCCGGCCGGGTCGCATTGCCTGTGTCATTTGTTGTTGTCGTGTGGGGATCTAGGACTGGGACTATGGGGTCACGAGGCGCCGCAGTTTGAGCCGGCTCTACCAACGTTGTACTTGTTGCCGGCGCTGGTTCCTCGCGTCCCCCTTCGTGCTCCTCCTCGTGACTCCCCTCGTACTTCTCTTCGTACTCCTCTCCATGCTCCTCTCCATGCTCCTCTCCATGCTTTTCTTCAGGTCCCTTCTCATGATTCTCTTCGTGCTTTTCTTCAAGCTTCTCCTCACGCTTCTCATGCCTCTCCTCTTGCCTCTCCTGTTGCCTCTCCTCATATTTCTCCCCATGCACCCCCTCATGTTCCCCTCCATGCTCCTCTTCGTGCTTTACCTGGTTCAAGAGCTCGTCCTCTACATTTTGAGTGCGGACTGCTTCATGGTCAATCGTGGCCCAAGCGTCCCGATGAGTTTCTTCACTCGGTTCTCTAATAACTTCGTGAATCCCGTTGAGATTTCCCTCCTCAGCCGAGTTAGTCTTAGGGTTTTCACTAGCACCGGAAGCTCTGTCGGGATCTTCCTTTAGAATATCCATTTCAGGGAGCCTATTGGTCAATTCAGGAACTTCGCAGCCCTCCTCCTTAGTCAACTCCGGTTCGCGAGATTCGTCCACAATATCATGATCTGTGGCACGATCCTCTTCCTTTGATATCTCCGTGTCAGAAGACTTATCAGGGAATTCGTGGCCCACTGTAAGACTTCCTACTTTAGCCCCGTTCGTATCTATGAGTACATCAATAGCCTTAGGAGTTTCAGCGCCCTCTTCATCTGACTTATTTGTCCCCAGGGATTCCTCCCCAACACCGGTAGAGTCCACATGAGTACCACTTTCATTAGCTTTAGGTAGGGAGGTTGCAATAGAGACTTCGTCCTTTAGAATATCCCCAGCAGCAGGTTCTTGCTCCGCTGGCACTGCTGGGGGGGTTGTTTCTGTCAGGCTGTGGGTTTCAAGGGGAGCCTCCGTCGCAACTTCCGGTATTTCTGTTGTAGTACCGAAGCTAGTTGGTGGCTCGAGATCTTTATCGGCTCGAGTTACCACGTCCTCTGCTCCGTCTGCCTCCACTGGGTCTGGGCAGTCGTTTATCTGAGAGGCATCCCTGTCAGATGCAGAAAGTACCTTATTCTCTGATAGATGGCTCGCGTCTCTCGTCAGCCCTTCGTTATTGCCAGTGTGTTCCAGGATTGCCTGCTCCGATTCGTCATGCGCTTTCAAATTCCATTCCTTGTCAGACTGTTTTGTGATTGTGCAGTCCGCATCATCTATTCCGTGGCTTGTCCCTGTCTCGACGACTAGTGATGTTGCAGATTCAGCAACTACAGAGGATTCTTCAGGTATATGATTAGCCTGGTTTCCTATTACGGTAGTTTCATCCACCCCCGACATCTCCGGCACGTCTGCTACTTCTGCCGCTTCCTTTGCTCCTGATGTCTCTTGCTCCACAGCTCCCACAACCGTCTCTGGTTCTGGAGCCTCTTTTGGTTCCGGAGAGTTCACCGCTTCTAAGTCCCCTGCGACTTCTTCCAGCTCTGAAGCCCGCCCCAACTCTGGCGCTTCCTCTACCACTGTAGCATCTGCTGTTTTCGAAACATCTCCTGCACCCGAAGTCTCTACCGATTCTGCTGTTTCTGCTGGTGCCGTAGTTTCTTCTACTTCCGGAACTACTGTCGCTTCTGGAACCGCTGCTGTTTCTGAAGCTTCCACTGCAGCTAGTATCCCTTCTGGCTCGGCAGCTAGCACCTCCTTTGGTTCCGTGGATTCCACTGGTACCATGAGTTCCTCTGAACTTCCCGCTACTTCCGCAGTTTCCAATTCGCCTGGCTCTCCTTCTGGTTCAGCAGATTCTGATACTTCTGGAGTCTCCACTTTCTCCACAACATCCGCCGCTGCTACAGCTTCTTCTAGCTGTGGAGCCTCCGCTGCTTCTGTAGTCCTTTCCGACCCCAAAGCTAGTTCCGGCTTCAGAGTTTCTACCACTTCTAGCGAGTCCACAGACTCCATAGGTTCCGCTCTTCCCGCCGCTTCACTCGATGCTGGAGCATTCTCTATCTCTGCAGGTTCCCCCATTCCCGGAGCTTCCACTATATCTTGAAGCCCTCCTACATTCAGGCTTTCCTCAGGTTCTGCGGTAGGCGGATGCTCATCGCCCTCTACCACCACTCCGGCAGGGGCCTTATCCTCCGGAGAAATACGAATCTCATCAGGTTCAGCATCTGCTGCTCGTTTCCCATGCGCTAATTTTTGAGCATGACTACCTTCGGCCCCAAAGTCGTCACCATAGCTAGGCTTATCATCGGTCTTATCGACGACTAGCAAGGGGACAGATATTGGTTCGTTGGTATCTTCCAACACTTCATGCAGCTGTGATTTCTCGGGCTCAATAATCTGGTCAGGCTCGGCATCCGCCTGGCGGTCCTCAACTCCTTCTCGAAGGCTACTGTTATCACCAATGTCTTCTCCATAGGTTGGTGGTTCTTTGTCCGGGGCCTTTTCGACGGTAGTAAAGGGAATCGGTACTTCTTCTACGAAGTCTGGTGTTTTGATAGACGAGGGTTCCTCAGTAGAGGGAACGTCTTGTAAATGTTCGTCGCCACTGTTAAACACCTCTGTGGATTCATTAATGTTTTCCTCAACGGGTCGGACAGGGAAGACCTCGTAACTGCTTGAAGAAACAGAACCTTTCTGTTCTGTAAACGATGGTTTCAACGGCGACTTCGTAGCCCGCTGTTCAGCTTGTTCCCCGACTTCTAGGGGCACTTCTTCGATATGCTCAATTGGGCAATCTCCATTCGAACCTCTAGACGCCTCAGGGAATTCGGGGCTCTCGCTAGCATCGGGCATGGTATAATGAGAACCGTTCGGAGCTAGCCCACTTTCCTGAACACCCACCAGTTCTCCACCCTTATTTTCATGGCCCGGGAGGACTAGGTTGGTCTTATCTTCTACATCCTGTGGAATAGCTTTGTCGCGCTCTTTCAAGACTGTGACCTCCTCTTGTGGTGGTATGATATCCGGTTCGGAAAGTTTGACAGGCAAATCTCCAAGTTTTACGGGCTCGTCTGTATCGGGCTTTACAGAAATGGGCAGGCCTGGCGACTCCACTACACCGACAGCTTCACCGGCCGGATATCCTTCGGAGACCCCATGTGCGGGACTCAATTGGGCTACGGGAGTTTCACTTGGAGCAGTCTCAGGTTCTGTGGTCGTGAATCCGGAAGAGGGTGCCCGCTCCAGGACATGGCTAGAGCTATCTCTCTGAACAACCAAATAATTGTTTTGACAGCCCCCGAGGTCGACCACTAGAATTAGCAAAAGCGTTAGACGTGATACATTGCTAGCTATTAAAGCAACTGAAAAGATCATTGCATACCTGTTGGAGCGTTCCCGTCAAGGACCCACAGGTCTCCCTGCCCAACTCTAAACTTGTACTGCCATTGGCCTTCCTCCAAATCAAGTTCCTTGTAAAACTCATATTCTAGCTGGGCCTGCTGGCCTCCTTCGCCAGGTTCAGCTTCCTTCGACTGGAGCTCGGAATATTGCATTTCTCGAGGCTCCCAGGGAGGGGCAGTGAACGAGCCCGCGAGGTAAATGGGAGGCACCGACCCGGGGTGAGCATATGTAATCCTCACGCGGTGTACATCCGGTGCAGAAGCAGGCTCGGAGCTTCCTTCCACAGCATCTTCATTTGTCGGGGCCATGATCACGCAAATCACAGCAGTTCGACGGAGCCAGAGCCGAGCGTCTAGAGGTCAGTACAAGGTAAGGTAAGCACTCCGGTAAGGCAGAGAGAGGTGCAGCTTCGGGGAGGTGAGTTAGCTCGCAAGCTCAATCGGATTGCAGGAGATGCTGGACTGGAGTTGAGCAGAGCAGCAAAGTGCGGGCCGCTCTCTGCTGGCTGCTGGGAGAAGTGCAGAGCAGCTAACCTTTTGCAGGACCGAAGCGGGAAGGAGCTAAAAGTGCGACCCAGCGGCCACCACAAAACAAAACAAACACCAGCCCGGACTATCTTGACTCTCGTGCCCCACCGACTTGCCTCCTACCACCGCCTCGCTTTGCTTTTGCTGGATTATGCAGCCAGGTGCAGGCGAGCAGACACGCGGTTAACACGCCCCGTGAGAAAGCTCTGTCGCTCCCAGAGCAACAACAGCTTCCAATGGCACGGCTGTGGGGGGAATTGGGGGCTCCCGTCTTGCTGCTGGCCGAAATATCCACTGCAGCGAGCACAGTACGCCGCAGAGATCTCTACTCCAGTGCACTCGACAATGCGAGAGGCGCACAGGTAAATAAGTGATGGGCCTCCCACCCACTGGCGTCCAAGCCTGCATGAGGGAGCCATGCATCATTTCTACTTGCCAGCAAAGCCGGTCACACCGCATTGGATGCCAGGGTTTGTCCGCGAATTGCGCCACCTCAACGCCCACCCATTGCCATCTTCAGTGTGGGTTACTCTCAATCTTGGTTCCTGATGATAATTCAAAGATACCAGTGGTGCAACCGATCGGCGAGATCTTTTCACACCACTCAGCGTATAGTACAGTATCTCATTGCAACATCTCGCCGAGACCTCCTCTCATTCTGTGGAACACATAACGTCGCATGGTGGTGCAGCTTGCCATGCAGAGCCGCCGGATGATGCAATTGGCGATGCTTGATTGATCAACCACTATCAACCACTTATCTAACTTTCAGCGATGGTGTGCGAGGCTTCCCGGAGACCAGTGAACTACGCTGTTCATGGGAGCGGCAGCGCCACCGACCCGTGACCCCTGCGCGCGACGGCTGTATGGGCTGCGCTGCCGGCATTGAATCGGACACGAACATGATGATAGTCTGTCATGGCGGCTGTCTGGGGGCGATATGGTAGCACTAAAAGGCGGGGTTGCCCCCAGGCCTTGCTTACATACTCTGCCCCTCACGCCTCTCTCTCTTTCAGAAGGTGCAGCTCGGTGATTGGCACCCTATCCGTATTCAAAACACTGCTACAACTGAGATTTCCACATCGCCAGCATGGCTCGTACTGGTCTCCCGCCGCAATACACCTCCCCAGTGAGGGTTCGCATCAGACGGCGGTGACAGTATGGGCCAACTACGATCCCGAATCTACTCCAGCGCATCCTGCCACCGCCAGCGTGATACAGCCGGGTTCCAAATTTACCGCGCTTACTCATAATCTCACGACCTTCGGATTCGGTGGTCGTAATGTCGCGATCGATACCGTCTGGGTCCAAGGCTCATCAGTCCAAGGAAGATGCCAGCAAAGGGTCTACGGCGCTGAGTCTTAGCAGCTTACCACCTACCTTTGTGTTGCCAGCACACCTTACACCCCCAGAGCTCCATAAACTCGAAGAAAATATTTCTCAGCTAGGGACTCCGTTGACATATGACGTGACTGAAGCAAAGCTAGTTATCGGCAAGGTAGAGACGAGACGGAGAGCGGAATTTGAGCTGCGCTGCCGAGGACTTTGGACTGAAGACGTCACAGAGGAAGTTGCAGCAAAAAGTGGCGATGCCTTGTCGAACAAAAAGCGCAGAATAGAAACGCCGCGCGACATCACTGACAACCCTTTCATAAGCATCGACGACTCCTCTACCGAGTCCGAAGACGAAAGTCATCCGGTTCGACGGCAATCTATCCCCCAAGGGTATCCAAGGCCACCAGAACAAGGTGCACCGAACACAGTAGAGGCCAGTAGTTCAGTCAAAGTCCTCTCCCTGAGATGGCTTCATGATTCGCTCGAGACCGGCGAAGCATTACCGATGGGCAGGTATACCGTGTATGAAGGGCGTCCCAAAGAGCGACCAGAGGGATCGGTCACACCGACCAAACTGGTTGTCAGCGATAAGATTAGAGTCCCTTCATCCCCTCCTACACCTTCTCGAACCGGGCCTTTAGCTCGTGGTAGTGCAGCCAAGGCGATTCTCGAGCGCGCAAAAGCCGACACGCAATCGTTGAGCAAGCACCAGCGAAGTGATGCCAATCCATTTACTTCGAGGTTTCGCTCTAGGGCCCGCACAGGTCATGGTTCTTCGGCCGGAAAAAACAGTATGACCCGACCAACAAAAATGCTTCGTCGGACAACTAGTGAACATGAAGAAAGCATTAGTAGCTACCTCCCTGAAATGCCATCCTGGATCAAAGAAAACAAAAAATACGCGTGCGAGCGACCAACCCCCATGAACCCACCAAATAGGGCATTCCTCGACCAGCTAAAGAGAATCAAGCTTTCAAGGATATTGAAAAATGATAGTGTTGGCGTCCGCGCATACAGCACGAGTATTGCATCCTTGGCTGCATACCCCTATCCCCTATCAAGCACCAAAGAAGTGCTAGCGTTACCGGGCTGCGACGTGAAAATTGCACACCTCTTCCACGAGTGGAAACTCAATGGGAATATTCAGGCCGTTGAAGACTTCGAAAATGATCCGGCTCAGAAAGTGCTTCGGTTGTTTTATGATATCTGGGGTGTTGGTGCCACTACAGCTCGGGAATTCTATTATGATAGGGGCTGGCGTGATTTAGACGACATCGTTGAGCAGGGTTGGGGATCCCTAAGCAGAGTACAACAAATCGGTGTCAAGTACTTTGAGGAATTCCAGGAGAAAATATCAAGACAGGAGGTGGAGTCTATCGCCGAGACTATTGCTGAACATGCCCGCAAGGTTAGAGACGACGGTATCGAGTGCTGTATCGTTGGTGGCTACCGCCGGGGCAAGCAAGAGAGCGGAGATGTCGATGTGATCATAACCCACCGCGATGAGATGCAGACTCTTGGTCTCGTTGTGGATGTGGTTGCCTCGCTAGAGATCGAAGGGTGGATCACCCACACTCTCCTTATCGCTATGGGTGGGTCAAAGCGAGGCCAGCAACCTATCCCAGCCCGGCATCTCGGTGGCGGCCATGGATTCGACACGCTGGACAAAGCTCTCGTTGTCTGGCAAGATATCAATTTTCCACCTCAGCCAAACTCTCAATCCAGAGGTGAAAAGGAACCCAAGAACCCGAATATCCACCGCCGCGTCGACATCATTATCGCCCCCTGGCGTACCATTGGCTGTGCAATCGTGGGCTGGACAGGAGCTACTACGTTTGAGCGAGACATTCGCCGATATGCCAAGAACATTAAGGGCTGGAAGTTTGATTCAAGTGGCGTGAGGATTAGGGCTACGGGTGAGATTGTGCACCTGGAGGTTGGAGAGGATGGTGAAGAGGCTAGTACGTGGCAGGAGGCGGAGAAGAGGGTGTTTCGAGGGTTTGGGCTAGAGTGGAGAGAGCCGTGGGAGAGATGTACTGAATGAGGATTTTAGTTAGCTTGTGATGTATGTATAAATTAAGTTGTGTTGACAAGTTGTTGAAATTGATATGGTCTTGTTTTGATTGGCGGCGGCTTGTCAGACTAGTGGGAATCTTTTTTAGTAGGAATATACAGAGAGGTGGGCGTGACAGCAGCGAATAGAGGATATTATTATTGCCGTTATTATTATTATTACTATATCGTCCACACACATTTCACATTTTCACATTTTCCATCCCGCCCTATCCCATCCCATGCATCCATCCCTCTTATCCGCCCCACCACCAACATCCTCAACGAATTTGAAAAATTGATAATTGAGTAAAATAAAATAAAAATGAAAAATAATTAATTAGTTAAATAGAAAATAATAAGATGAAATAAAAAATAAAATAAAAAAAACAATTAATTAAAGGAGAACAAAATTAAAAAAAAAAAATTAATTAAGTGAAGTAGAAAAATAAGATAGAACAAAATTAAATTAAATAGAAAAAAATTGAGTAAAATAAAAAGTAATTAAATGAAATAAAAAAATGATTAAATAAAATAAAAAATAATCAAATGAAATAAAAATAATTGAGTAAAATAAAAAATAATTAGATAAAATAAAAAATAATTAAAAAAAAGTAAATAAAATAATTAAATAAAATAAAAAATAATTAAATAAAATAAAATAATTGAGTAAAATAATTAAATAAAATAAAAAACAATTAAATAAAATAAAAAATAATTAAATGAAAAAAAAAATCCCAACCCGCCGCCCCCAGACTGAACCCAACCCCAACCCCAACCCCAACCCCACTCACTCAACCCCCCCCCACCACCACCCACCACCCACCACAGCTTACCCCACATCCCACCCTACCTCCCACCCCTCCACCGTTTTATATAAACCCCCCTCCCCTTCCTTCTGCTTCTCCTCCTCTCTCTCTCTCTTCCCCTTTGCGACCTCGGGTGTGCTTCTTTCTTTCTACTCCCACCCAGCCGCAATATCGTTTCGGTCCTGATCTTACGCCCTGCTGCCCTAATCGTCTCGAGCCTGATCTTAATCCTGCCCCTGGTTATCTCGGGTTCTAGTCCTGCCCCCCAACTGTCTCATGCCTAATCCTGCCCCGACTGTCTAAATCCCGATCCTGCCCCAACTGTCTAAATCCCGATCCTGCCCCAACTGTCTAAATCCCAATCCTACCCCAATTATCTGAATCCCAATCCTACACCCCGCCCTAGTCGCCTCAATCTCAATCCCAACCCAACC
This sequence comes from Geoglossum cookeanum, assembly GCA_021527025.2. Classification (NCBI taxonomy): domain Eukaryota; kingdom Fungi; phylum Ascomycota; class Geoglossomycetes; order Geoglossales; family Geoglossaceae; genus Geoglossum; species Geoglossum cookeanum. Next base: position 21,996 of record JAJDFF020000054.1, read on the forward strand.
TGACCCGATCTAACCCGGCGCGTCTGTCTCTCTGTCTGTCTGTCAGCCCGTCAGTCGGGGAAGGGGAGGGGGGGTAGATAAGCGGCAAGAGTAATAATAATAGGAATAATAATAACAACAACAACAATTGAAAAACTTGGGCTTTTGGACGTGGATGGGATGCTTTTTTTCTTTTTTTTTTTTTTTTTGGTTTTGTATGGAAAGGGTTTGAAATTTTTGAAAAACTCTTGTGGAAAAAAAAAAAGAAGAAACAAAATAAAAAGAATTGTAAAAACAATAATCATGTTTTTGTTTAGGCGGCAGGGGATTTTTTTTTTTCTTTTTCTCTCTCTGTCCATCATCCCCCAATTTGCCTCTATATGTCTCGTCCAAGTCAAAAGAATCTCGCTGGAATCTAAAGTACATACATATGCGCATCTCCAATGGTAGCTTTCGTCATTAAAGCCATCAAATCATGGCGCCTAAATACCCGCATTTGAAAGAGAGGGAAGAACAAAAACAAAAACATTTCCCGTCCAAAAACGCCCTTGCTCAGGGAGTCGCACTTTGCAATGAACCCTGTCCCAAGTTTCTTTCGCTGTTAGAGTTACAGTACAGAGTAGAATAAAGGCCGTCTTCTTCCGTCACCTACAGCAATAGGCAGCACCACACTTCCTGATCTAGGTAGATGACTTTAGCGCTTCAACAGCATTTTTTACTTCCTCCGTAGCGAGCTTCTCCCACCTCCCCTTCTCTTTATCGTCGAGAGCCGTCACATCAACAATTTTATCATACAGCATCCTAGAGACGTTTTTGTTGACGTTGACAAACTGCTCTTTCGAGATATTATTACTGTGCCAGTAGGGATTCAGCGCCGCGCGAACTATCCTCTCAATGTCAGACTTGGCGGAAAGTGACTTGTTGGCCCGACTAGGTGATGTCTCGGTTGATCTCGGCGGACTCGTAGAGGGCGATGAAAGCTTTTGTGGGCGTGAACGGCGGTTTTCAGCGTGATGCGGACGTGATGGCGGCGGCGAACGGGATGGGGAAAAGTTAGGAGCAGGGAATATGGGCTCGACTTTTGATGTTAATGGCGTCGGTGACTGTGGGCGAGTGCGAGGTTGTGGGGGCGGCGTCGTCGATAGAGCCCTTGGTGTTGCGTAATCCGAGGCAGGAGGTGAAGCGGCTGGAGATAGGACAGCTCTCGGTGAGGAGTAGTCTATCGCACCTGGTCTGAACTTCCCCGGGACGTCTATGTCGGCTGGAACTGATGTTTCCACTTCCTTTAGCAACGATTGCAGGAAACTCGGTCCCCCGCCTTCGACCCCGTTCGCAGTTGTTTTGTTGAGTGCGGGTATGGCGTCGGTTTCATTTCCTAAAATTTTCCTCTTGTTGGATGCATTCGCAGTAGCATCAGACGAGGATTCAGCAAAATCTTCGGCACGCCTTGTCCTAGGTCTCTTTAATTTTCGAACTGGTTCTTGAGGCTGCTCTCTATCTGAGGGAGAAGCTGTTGTGGACTTTTGCTTCCTCTTTCTCGGGTTAGAATCCTGGATCTCTTTCGCTTTTTCGAAAGCATTCCACGCGCGTATTTCCTCTTGTGACTCAGGCTGCGGGGGCCGTGGCTTCTCTCGAATCGCATGATTATTGAATAATATAACTGCAGACTCACGAAACCTCTGGCCGCTACCTTGTCGTTCGGCTACCTCAGCCCTCCTTTCCCAGTCCCGGAGCCGATAGTTGCTGGCTCGGCTTGATGACTGCGATCCGTGGTGATCGGAGGCTCCTTGGTCATCATCGTAGGGGAAATCGAGATCGAGATTCAGTCGGTCCCACACGGACTGCCAAACCCGCGCCCAGCCCCCATGGTTCACAAGCTCGACATCTCGCTGTCGCCGTTGCTGACCCCGTGTACGTCTGTCAGGGAGGCGATGTGAATTCGTTGGACGTGGAAATAGGTTCGGAACTCGGTTGTCACTGCACTCATAGCAAAACCAAGCCCCGACCGGCACTGAATCAAGGCCTGCGCAATACGTATGGCAGGCAACATCGCAGCCGTCGCACAGAAGGAGATTATCTTCGTCACTGTCATGCTCGCAAACTAAGCACCCCTCCGTAGGCAGCTCATCTAGTTCGTCGTCCTCGTAGATCATAGAAGGATCTATTTCTGCCACTTGAACCCGATCTTTGACGGCGTAGGAGGAGATGGCTAGACCTAATGAAGCAGGCGTCAGTATCCACCGTCGGAAACGGCCAGAGGGGGAAAAACAAAGTAGTTTTGGCTTACCCCCAATCTGGGAACAGAGGTCCACGGTGTTGAAGTTTTGCCGACAAATTGGGCAGCTGTTCGCTCGCTCAACCCAGGGCTTGAGGCATTCGTCATGCAAATTATGCCCACAAGGTATCAGATGCGCGATCAGCTCGGCATTGTCATGAGTCTGGCCCGTATCGGCAGGCGGCTTCGAATTTGAAGATGCCTCAGTTGGCGTCGGGGATCTGGAGCAGTTCTGTCGAGGGAGGGCGTTTCCTGCCTCCAGATTGCCCAGACAGACAATACATGTTTCTGACATTGGTGTTGTTGGCAGCGAGTGTTGTTTGGAGCAGTGTATTAATAAGCTTCATGAAGCAGAGAGCGTGATGATTTTCTTGAACTTGGGAGGTGTTCGAGGACAAGTTCAAAATCGCGGGGCGAAGCGATCTTTATACATATGAAGGGGTGGAGCCCGCTAAACCCTCCTTGGAACACTACGCCCTCGTCTTGGGTAAGCACTTCCGCAATGCTCGGTGCAATCATATACTCTCACCCTGCCTGCACCGGGCACAGCTCGGACACGGACACACTGGCTGGTGAGTGAATCACACAGAGCAGTTAATAGCCTGGACGGGCGTTTTGCGGCAGACTTCACTCTTTGCACCGTCCCACCTGGTCGGTGCTGCGGTGCTGAGCACAACACGGTGCCTGGGGCAGGGCGCCCGTGAGGTCGCAGGGGTGATGCGTGATTCGATACCCAGAGACCCGAGATATCGAGGACTACGGAGCGCTGGCTGCCGGGCTTGATATCTATTGGGTGCGCCTGGAGAGCGGGCAGATTAGTCTTGCAGCGAAACGTTGCGCATTCACACGCAGAAAAATTAGCCCGTTTCTGGCAGGATGGCTTCTGCGGCCCCAGTCGCGCAGGCCTGATGAAGGCGCCCTTGTGCCTCTCTGGGTCGTTCCTAGAAGCAAGGCTGAGACGCGCGCAACGTGGCCATGGTGACTCTAAGAGTCTGTTCACTCAACATAATATATAGACAACTGATCCGGAAAGCTCTCGTTACGGTTGATTCATCTTATTGGCTCCTTAGGCGCTGCATTGGGTGTGCGGCTCAGATCGTCTTCAGCGAGAGGCGCTGTACTCTCGTCCGTGTGAGAACGGTATCGTGGCACGGCACAATGGGTAGCCCTACTTTCTAAAACGACCTCTCTCAACGTGTAGCTTCGGCCGCAACCGCTGATCTGAAACTCGTCATCGAGATAGATTCAGGTCCAGTGCCATAATCCAGCAGCAATTCAACGCCTGCCATCCTCTGGCAGCCCTGAGGGGAACCTACATGTGCTGGTAGTCCAGGTTGGTTAGGTATTATGTTCTCCACGTTGTCACCTCTGAAAATTCGACATCGAATCAATCAAGTGGACGTGCCATGGTATTCTATAGGTAAAAAGAAAATCCGCGAGGAACCGCAGGATCCGCTATCGTGGCAAAGTCTTTTATTTGTAGACGTAAACGGCGCTATTGAAATATCGCATCGAAGCATTCCACGCTTAGAGCGGTCCACAGCGTATTCCTCATGAACCACCCAATCCCCTCTTTATGCTCCACCTAAACCTCTGCAATCTCTCTCAATCGGCGGATCGTAGATCTTGTTGCTGCTGCCGCAGGCGTCCTAAACATGCACTCATTAGCATCTCATATAATCTCCACGACTGGGACTGATGGAATCTGCAACGCCACCGAGCACTTACGAGACCGTCCAAGCACCACCGGCAACTGTCTTCTTGCACGCTCTACAACTCCAGATTCCGACCGCTTGACGCTTCACTGTGGTTTTCCCACAGAATGTGCATGTGTACCTTGCGTGTTGCGTAATTTCCATCTTTTTGATTTGCTTTCGGAGGGAGGCGCCATATCTGCAAAGTGAACAGTAGTAATTAGTTATTAATCGACTGGATTCTATAGCTAGGGAGCTACTGCCGGTTCGATGTTGAATAGCGAATTTCGTCATAGCATACCTGGTGCCATATTTCCCGGTGACACCGACTTTCTTCGTGCGTTTCGTCTTTGCAGGAAATTAGCGACTATGAAACAGAGCAGGAGCTTGATTTATTCTTGTTACCATATCAAAATCGTCTGGATGAACTTTCCGGTTGAGCTCTGGAGATACTGTGGACAAAGTGGATATGGAGATGGTCTTTGAATCGCTTGTGTGGAGCCCTAACCCAAGGCCAATGCAGCAGTCACGCAGGGATTTCTTCAGCCCGCTTTGATCTCAGTTTGTAATAATAAGAAGAACATGAGACCCCCCAAATGATACTAATACTATGGGTCGTAGGTTGCGCCTCTTTTTATTCAATTGTATTGTCACGTGTTGTAGTCGGCATGAAACCATTGTGCTCTGTTTTCTGTTGATGCGATCGCTAAAATACCGAGTTAGAACCTTTCATATCCTGTTCTCTGTATATAGCAGCTATCCTCTATTATGGTAACCCAAGACCGTGAATATGAAGTTATCGTTTTCGGTGCGACTGGATACACTGGAAAGCTCACGGCACAATATATCGCGACTCATCTTCCAACCAATTTGAAATGGGCGGTTTCTGGTCGCTCCGCACCTCGACTCGAAGCTGTGGTAAACGAATTGGGTGTATTAAACCCAGACAGGCCTAACCCTGGTATGTAGATTGCTTTGCTCTGACCGGAAATAATACTAACGGTTTACTTTTGGAAGGAATTGAAACTGCGGACCTCGATTTTGAATCCCTTTCGTCTCTCGCCAAGAAGACCCATGTCCTCATTTCTACCATCGGACCCTATACAACGCTCGGTGAGCCTGTTATTGAGGCTTGCGTTAAGAACGGTACCCATTATTTAGATTGGTATGAGGCTCGCCCGATGTAAGGGCGCCCCGCTGACGCCTCAAGTACTGGCGAGATCCCATGGGTGAAGCAGATGATAGGGAAGTATGAGCTTGAAGCAGAGGCGAGCGGAGCCATCGTCAGTACTCCAAGTTTGTGCACACAATACGTATACATGCTCATACATTGTGTTAGATAATACCTCAGTGTGGGGTTGAGAGTGGTCCCGCTGATCTCATATCGTGGGTCCTCGTTAACTTGGTTCGAGAAAAACTCTTTAAGAGTACAAAGGAGGTTATTGTGAGCATAGTTGGGATGGAGTATGTATACGAAAGCTGCCTAGGAATCCACTTGATAAGGCAGCTAAATTTGGTACAGAGGCGGATTTAGTGGGGGAACACTCGCGACATTGTTTACCTCTCTTGAGACATACAGCCTGAAAGAGCTTGCAGAGGCATCCAAGCCTTGGGCTCTTTCCCCCGTCGAGGGTGCCAAATACGGACGGTCAACGTCCTTGATAGGTCTACGAATAGTACCAGATCTTGGAACGCTGGTCACTTCCCCTATTGCTACTACGGACCGGAGCGTTGTGCACCGTACTTGGGGTCTACTTGAAGGAGGTAAGACATATGGGATGAACTTTCGTTATAGCGAGTATGTAAAGGCTAGAAATGCGTTTACGGGCGTTATGTTTCGGGCCGTATTTAACGCTGCAATGGTAGCATTACTTTTTCCTCCTATAAGGTTAGTTTCTAGCCCCTGATGGTAGCGTAGTGACTCTGACATGAGCAGATGGTTGGTGAAAAAGTTGACTTTTGCGCCCGGTCAGGGTCCATCCGAAGAGTTCGTTGGCAATACCAGAGCTAAATTTATGTTACTAAGCCTATTGACACTACTCCTAGGACCTTTGCAAAGAATTATATTTCGGTCAAAGCAATTGCCGTTGCCGATGAGGACTCTCCATCTCCGCAGAGAGCCGTCGCGGAATTCCATTTTCAAGGAAGTCCCTATTACCTCACCGCTATTTTCCTTGCGGAAGCTGCTATGACTATCCTGCGTGACGACACTGTGGCGAGGACACGGGGGGGTGGCTTCCTCACTCCTGCAACCCTTGGCCAGCCGCTTCTCGATCGCCTCGCGGAAGCTAAATTCAAACTACAAGCCAGAGTTCTAGATCATTGAATTTAATTAATACTTTGGGCCGCCTTTTGCTCTGTCGTCCCGCCCACTTTGCTGACCCTCGAATGCATTCTGGCTGTTCAGGAGGGAGAGGACTTCCCTTGCGCTTCCGACAGAGTTCTGATAACTAGGAGATAATGTGAGATTAGCCGCGTTTCTTTCGGATTGTACACTGTACTAGTTTGAGGGCGCCAGGGATATGGGTCGGGCCTCGCTCAAACATGGTCACAATTTACCCTGCTCCTGAATGTCCATAACAATGTATGACAATGAACGGTTTCTCTCTCCCCAACGAAGGGACTCTTTCGAGGCTGGTCCTCGGCCCACCCTTCCGTGATGGTCGGAACCCGACCTGCTCAGACACGATATCAAACCCGCCTTCAGTATTCAAAAGATCTGGCGCCAGTTCCTTGCAGCGTTTGATGATCTCCGCTGATAGTTCTGGATCAACACTCGGGTCCCTTGTATGGGGCGTCGCGTCAATAACTGTTTATTCCCACCACTAGCAGACTAACTTACCAATTGCCAGCCTCTTTGCTCCCACCTAAGATGGTACCCCCACCTCCTGGTCTGGGTATCGTATACGCCATATACCCCTTCGCAATCCTGATCCTCACAGCCGAACCCTCATTCCGCACCAAAACTGTCTGGCCCTTTGTCGGATACATATCTGTGTTCTCACCGCACAGAGCCATCGCCCCTAAACCCGTAGCATTCACAATGGCATAAATTGGCTCATCGCCCACCTCATTGGCCAATACAGCTAGTGCTGCACCAAGCCCGTTCCCGGTGGGGATTGCTAATCGGCGGATAGTACCGCCCGCAGTTTCTATGCACTGTAGGAGATAGGGAAGGTATTTGGTGGGGTTGACGCAGAGAGTGGTATAGGCTACACCGAAGTGAGCACCTTTGGGGAGGGTGAAGGAATCGAGGACTTTGAAATTGGGGACTAGGTCGCGCCACCAGATGCTCGATTCGCCGTGGGGGATGTCTAGTTCAGGGTTATCCCTATGGAAGAGAGCCCATTAATCCCTGCTGCGTCGATATTAATTATATAGAGGTTTACCAGTAATGGATTGCGGGGTAGAGCTATATACACATTAGTCAAGCATTGCACCTAGGGCTGTGGTAGGAAACAAACCCCGATCCCACTCTCCTTCACCTGCCTCCCCCCCAGTTTTGCAACCTCTTCCTCCGCAACAATCGTCTGCCAATGCAGGAAGGTCTCCCGGTCCCAGCGCATCCCGTCATTGTCATGGTATGTAGCATGGGATCGCCAGTGCGCACCCGCCCTACCCACTCAGTCGGCACCACAACACGATTGGGGAGAAAGGAATAGAGAGCTCGTTTCTAGTGTGTCTCATGCATACCATGGCGAAGTATACTCTAGACTCAAATCCCCGGGGAGATGTTTTGCGGCGAGTGTGACCTTATACCCCGCTTCGAGGAGGGTAAGGGCAGTTTGGAGACCGATTACGCCAGCGCTACGCAGCTACATTAGCCTTCTTTCCGGGCTGTTCCCATGGAACGGATTTACCCAAGCACGACGATGTGAAGGGGGTTGGTCTCTGAGGCCATTGTGTTTGCAAGTCTTTGGGGCCAGTTGGTGGATTGGTGGTTAGGCACGTAGGAGGTAGGAGTACAGAGTACAGAGTTAACTGCTGCTCATGTATTCGACATAGCAAACTTTCCCTAATCGGGACCGGTAAGTTCCGGGTCTCAATCAGGTTCACAATGGGCGCCACAGATGGGCCAAAGACGGTAACGAAGTTATCTTGTCAGGGTAGAGAGAGGGGCTTGATTGCTCTTTGTGTAGCTATGAATTGGAGGCTATCCAATTAGACAACGTCGCTTTTCTGGACGGTGTGGCGGCGATTCAGTCGTATATTGGCGTGACTTGCTCTCAAAACCCCACTTCTGGGTTCTCCTTTGCTGTCTACGGATTCTCAGATGTTAGGCGTCGCTCCAAAATAGGTGGCATTCAGCCAGTCCCTTATATGCCCGTTCACAAGCCCAGGGGCCTGCCACAGTGCCCAATGGCTCGTTTCGACCGATTTCCTGGTCAGTTGGGGAATATAGTTCTCCATGCCCTCGGACATAGATTCAAGGAGTGCCGAGTCTTTGGTCGCGCTGATGAAGAGGACGGGAATATCTATTGTAGAGCGGGTGAGACTGTAGCAGAGTGTGAGCAGTGTTTGTTATATATTGCCTCGCGTAGAACTAGGTGTACTTGTACATACTCCCTTTCGTCGTCGAAGTTTTGCTTGGAAGTGCGATACCAATTTACTGTGTATGATCGTATTAGTATTGGTTGTGCTGCTGGAGGCCAGATTGCCTTACGTGGGCCGTGCAATCCATGTCTTGCGTACTCATCAACATAGTAATCGAGCTCCTGTGTGACTTAGTAAGAACAGTCTCTCAGTGAAGGGTATCCTAGCGATGGCTGTTCTTGCCTTTGCAGATAGGAGTGGTGTTGGTCCCACAATCGGCAAGTTCTGAAGTAGGACACCCTCCATGGCACTGAAACCGACTTCGCCATTCGGTCCTCTGCCTCCATACATTGCGTTCAGGAACTGCTTGATTTGTTGCCTCGTAGTGATATTTGCTTCAACATCAGGACCGCGTAATTGCAGCTGGTATGCAAAATTGGGTATCCACTCTTTGACCACTGTTTCTAGAGGAGTATATACCTTCGCGGGTGGAAAGTATGGGGTGGCAACGGTGATTAGATGGGAGACGAGCTCTGGGTGGTAGAGGCAAACGCGGTACACAATTGCACCGCCCCTGAGTACCTAGAGTCAGTGGCAATTATCCTTCGGGGATTCGTGAGTCCATTATTACCAGTCGTGCCCGCCCAATATGATTTCATGCGCACCAAGCTGTTGTGCCAGTTCTTTGATGTCGTCTGCAGCGCGTTTCATCCCGTACAATGCTAGGGATTCTGGGGGCACTTTAGGGGCATCCTAGATCCTTTAGAATTGCTGTTCAGTATGACGGGAAACCTGATATGCTCACCGTCCGACCATAGCCCATCATGTCGGGTACGACAACCCGCAGGCCTAGGTCCAGAAGGCTGTTGATTTGGTATCTCCAGCCCACGGACAAATCTGGCCAGCCATGAATCTGAGTCGTACCGTGTATTAGAGCCATTCTTGCTATGTAATATTTATGTCAATTATTACCAGAAAAACTGTCGCGCGATGCTCGGTATTTGGCGTGCCTAGCAAGTAATCTGCTCAAGCGTATTAGACGTCTAGAGCGCGTTTCCTGGCTATCTAGCAAGGGCGACTGACGATATGTCCTTTCGTGGACGAGGGCAGTCTTATGCTCGACCCGAGCATCGCCTGCAACATCGATCGGTGCGATGGTAGCCATGTTTGTTCGTTTGATGGAGAGGATGCCACGGGGGAACCTCCTCTTATTTGTGGTACCCAGCTTCTGCCCTGCTTATGCCTTACCTAGTACAAGCATATCGGCGACCTTGCCGCTATATGACCGTGCCTCAGCTTATCACTGTTTATTGATCGACGTACTGCTATCGGTATAATTGGCTGTGGCGCATCACTCTAATCGGGGATTCATGGCTTTTTGATATGTATCCAACATTGGTTGACGGGCAGGCAGGATTGAACGTATGACATTAATATGAGTAAAAAGCTAAGTGCCGGCAGGAGCCACCCCCGCCCAGATACAGGTAATACTAGCCCGCCTTGTCGCCTAGATAGAGTGGATCTTGAATATGTCAAAGACAACCATTGGGTATGAAGACGGCTCGGTGGAAGGTAAAAGAAATATGGGGTGTTAACGGGGAATCACTCAGTAGATAACCGTGTCTTCCTCCGCCTCAACAACCACCTCCCCGCCATCAGCACCGTCAGCGTCCTCTCCTTCATGCAGTTTTACCCTCTCCATTACATAATGAGAAGTGTCAGTGGGTTGAGTTTGGGTATTTTCATTAGTATCGGCAGGTTTGGGGGAAAGTGACGTAGCAATATTGCTCTCTAAACCCACCAGCTTCGTTGGGTGTGCGGGATCTAAGCTCCCTGGGGAGACATGGCCAGAGTCATTAGTGATCGTCTGCTGTATGAAGGCACCCTCTTTTCCCTGTGATCTTAAATCTTCTAGATCCTGGAGTTCACGTTCAATCGTTGATTCTGCTTCCATAATCTGGGACTTGATCTGAGCCTCTTGCCCCGGCGAAAGCTCCCACGGTTTATAGTACTATCTTTCGGTTAGCAATTGGGTTCCTTGTAGGCGATCCTGGAACTCGTATACCAATCTTGGCTCCGCTTCTGTGTGTAGAAAGTATGACATGGCGAGAAGGTTGGAGTGACGAATCCGCATCTGGAACCCATTAGCTATATTCTAAGCTGTAGATAGGCCTCATGAATCATTGCTAACCGACTGCTCGTCAAATTTCCTCTGCTCCTGCTTTCTGAGGGTAGTGAGCTCTTCGAGCTCCTTTTTCTTTTTCAGGTCGTATTCCTCGGCCTGAAGTTTCAATTTCGCCTGCTGTTTCTTTTCAATGTCCGCTCGGCGCCTTTGCGCAGCTGATGATGAGCTCTGTGAAAGGGTACCAAGAAGTGCTCCAAAGAGCCTCTGTCCCCGCTTACGCTCTTCCAACTGTCCGCTTTTGCGTCTATCTGTGGGTGGGTCAGCTGGAGAAGCCGACTTCTCACTTTCGACCACGCCGCCCTCCATACTGAGGCGGGGCCGCTTGTTGCCGCTGTCTGAAACGGATGATTGCCGGCGTTTCACTGGGGCCCGGTCAATGGCGGGTTCCTCTAGTTCTGGCATGACAACCGCCGAAGCGATAGTTCTAATGTAGCTCGAGTTAGCTGTTGGATAGAAGTACTGGCAATGCTATTAGGCGTACATCTGCTCATCGACCATGGTGGAGGGATTGCTCTCTGGCAAACGGTAGCTGCTGGTGGGGGGAATGATTGGGAAACATATCAGGTGTCGGAAGACAAGATCTCCGCTAATTTCGTCACGTGGGCATTTACCAATCCCGTACTACGTATTTCTTCGAGAGAGTTCCGCCCAGACGTCTATAAAGCGATCGACCCGCTTTCTACGAGAGACAGGGTGACACGCTGGTTCTCTCGAGAGGGTAAGAGGTAGCAGCTCGACAGCAACGATCAAGAGCCTCTCAGTTATTCAACCGCCATGTCTCGCCATCATCCGTAAGTCCTCCCCCTAGTTGTTCAATACGTGCTGCTGACATCCTCGCAGCGATCTCGTTATGTGCCGCAAGCAACCGGGGATTGCCATCGGTCGTCTTTGCGATAAGTGCGATGGGAAATGCCCTGTTTGTGATAGCTATGTGCGTCCCACCACTTTAGTCAGGATATGTGACGAGTGCTCCTTCGGCAACTATCAGAACAAGTGTGTTGTTTGCGGTGGCGAGGTATGGGAAGCTCTCCCGTGAATTAAGAATTTGATACTGACGAGGTGTCCGCGAAAGGGGATTTCCGACGCCTTCTACTGCTTCGAATGCACGCGACTTGAGAAGGATCGAGACGGATGCCCGAAGATCATTAACCTTGGCAGCTCAAGGACAGATCTATTCTACCAGAAGAAAAACTCTAGAAATCACTAGCATCCGCCTATCTACTGAGTGGAGATTATCGCAGGTTGGCGTATGGGTTAAACCTCGTTGGTATTCTGGTGCCGGCGAGTAATTATATTCGGCGTACTCTGTACAGTGTTGGGAGGAAATATCATCTTTCAGGACGGCAGCGCCGCATGCTGGCCGTCTACGCACGATGGCCAGAGTGACCCGAACTCCGACATCTTGACAAACGGAAGCCAGCATTGCTGCAGAGTAGGTATTGTTTTCACAAGGGGTATAGTTCTACTTGCCAGCCGGGTGTCGGCTTTGCTGTGACTCACATTACCGTGTGCACAGAGTGTACAAGAAAACTTCCCATAGAGTATCGTTACGCATCTGTGAATCCAATTTTGCACGTTATGGAGGCCCAACTTGAAAATTCCCCTTACGCTTGGGGCGAAAGACACATTGATATTTTATTCATGAACGCAAGAGTACAATTCACAATCATTTTTCACGTCTACTGCTAGACAGGAGTAAGGCTCAGTGAATAGAGCGGATTATATAAGAGCCGAAACTATGAAGATTTTCCAATTTATCCGCTTGGTGAAAAAGTACTCTTTCCAATCGAGTAACGTAGCCGCATGCAGCACTAACTATTTATAAATCGCAGCCACCTGTTATATAATCACCCTCCCTAGGCGGTTGACTCTCGAATCGAAATAGAAATAATCCGGGGAATTAGGATATTAAGGTCACGCTATTCCGTCAACCTTATTGGGGATAAGGTTAAGATTGTAAGCTTGAAGTGGAGGTATATTGAGAAAGGAACTCACCTCCTTCTGCCAGGCTCTTCCCCCCTCCTTTGCCGTGTCGATTTTGGGGATAGTTGGGAATAGCTGAGCACTCCGTTTGAAGCAAAGGGTTCAGTCGAGTCGTGCTGCAGGAATCTCGTGCTATAAAATATGAATACGCGGCTCCGCCCCAATTCCAGCCTCTTGCAGCACGACTCGACTGTAGTGCTTCGACGCCAGGTATGGGCTGGGTCTCAGCGTTGCGGAAGGCTGAGCCCTCACGTCGTGGGGGCCGGCTGTCCATAGAAACCTACTTAGTTCCCAACTGAGCCAGCCATTGCTGCGAAACTGCAACAGGAATACCGGTGACTGCCCGAAGCAAATTTGGAATCTCAACCGAACATGTACATCTGAGGGGGTATCCTCCCCCAATAGCGCTGGCCGATTTCTGGTTTGATTGATTTGGTATTCGGAGTCCGTTGGTTACCTGTAGTTACCACCTACAAGCATGCCGAGCTTCAGTCAGATATTCCGTCTGTGGTGCCTTCATATCTGTTTCGCGGCATGCGCTAACGAATTTTGTACTCGTACATTCCATTCATGTTCGTTTACGCCCACCATATATCTAGATTTCAAATAATCCTCTGCGTGAATCTAGCGCTGATGGAGTGTCCTAGCGATAATCTTCAACAACACGCTCTATGTTGACGGTGGGGAGTTACGACTTTTGGATGGGGACGGCAATGTGACGCCTAGTATTGGTATGTCATCCAAGTCATGTTACTCCGTACTATTGCCGCACAGCTTAGAGACGCGACCCTAAGGCTAACGGTTGATGCGAAGTGACCGATATCCAAGCGTTAGATCTCTCAAAGCCGTGGTCAAACAGAAAAGTGTCGTGGACCTCCTATCCCAAGCCTAATAACACAGACTCAGCCCTTAACCCTCCCACTCTCAACAGCGGTGGTATGTGGGCTTATGGATCTAGTCTTATTCTTTTCGGTGGCGCACCAAGCATTGCACCGGGTGTTCCATTAGTGATCCCTCCACAAGGAACCTGGAGGTGGAACATCCTCAAGAATGAATGGACTGACTCTGGTTTCAGTGGCCAACCTGTCCAACGTATCCACCAAGGTGCCACAGCGCAATCGTCCAGTGGCGAAGGCTACTACCTTAGCGGGGCGATCAACCCTAACAGTGATCTACGGTTCAACTTTATAAAGGATGCTCAGCCCTACATGGTCAGCGGCCTAGTCGTCTTACAAGAGAACAGCCTTTCATTCAGTAATGTTTCAACAGTGGGGATGAACAATTACAACACGATGGCTGCTGGCTCGGCAGTACTTGTTGAATCACTGGGGCAAAAAGGCGTGCTGATCTCATTCGGCGGGGTAAAAAATACCGTGGGCGCAGCAATGTCACTTAATCCGGGTAGTTTTGTTGATCCAAATCTACATGTTTGTTGACTCCGCCATGTGTCTTGCTCACAGATCTGATTAGAAGCAGAACACCTTGGACAGAGTCTCCATATATGATATCGCTACAAAAACTTGGTACCAGCAACAGGCTACTGGAGATGTTCCGGGCTGGCGGTATTACGCTTGTAGCGTTGTTGTCTCCGCACAGGACGGAAGCAGTCATTCAATGTTCGTACCCCTTTTTTTTCTTGCGAATAAAAACCCTGCCGATTGCTAACAGGGCCACAGTTACGTATTTGGCGGCTGGGGAAACACCGAGTCCCTCTCTGATGGTAACGCCTACGTCCTCTCTATCCCATCTTTTAGGTGGATCCGTATAACGAACGACACCAATCTTCGCATCAAACACACATGTCATTTGCTGGGGAAACGCACGATGTTGGTCGTTGGAGGTACTACGCCAACTGATCATTCACAATTCGATCCGACAATATCGGGTTGCGACAGGGAGAACTTTGAACAAGGCCTTGGAATCTTCAGTCTTCAGAACCATGTCTGGAATTCTGCCTACGACCCTAAAGATGACGCTCCATATGAATTACACCCGCGGATCACGGCTATTATTGGTGGGACGTGCGCTAGCTCCAATCCTTCGTGTGCTACTTTATCAACTGATGAGTTCATAGTGCGAAAGGCGGAGCCACTCTCAGATCGCCAGCAAACGGAATGAACGATACTCAATTAGCTACACTATTAGGAGCTACTCTCAACACCACCACAGGCAACAAAAATTCGAAGAGGAGACTTTCATTAGGCTCCATAGCTGGAATAGTTGTCGGAGCAGTTCTCTTCACTATTCTCCTTGCTGTTAGTTTTGCGCTGTTCTGGAGATGTAGGGCATCACATCCGCGCGAAGACTCTTCGGATCACCAATCTACAGGGCTCATCCCAACATCCGCTCCTCAGGAGATGTCAAACCAAACTCCCTTTTCTGCCCAGGGGCTACAAAATCGAGGAGTTGTTCCTACTCAGGAACTGTCTAGTCGAACCCCCGTTTTTCCCGAGCTACCAAGCCAAAACCAAGTTCCTCCTCAGGAGCTATCAGGTCAAAACCTTGCCCCTCCTTGGGAGCTGCCAGGGAATAGACGTCCGTAACCGAGTTTTGCACCAAGCAGTGGGAAATGATCAGGTTCATGGCGTCTGCCAGGCTGCGTACCACAATAGCTCACCAGAGTCGCACAATTAATCCAGGTTATTCTGGGATTCGCTGAATTTGGCAGACGGTTTGCAGGAAGTTCCGCAGTATTACTACTCTACCATGTTTAAGAATTCTTCTACGTATTTTGGCAATGCCACGGAAGGAAGGCTGGAAAATATATTGGCGGGAGTCCCCTAGTCTTTGTTGGATGTCATTTTCTCCTTTCATGAATGATGCGTTCGTGCGATAGCGGTTTCGTCTAGCCTCTTTTTTCAAAGTTTATATTTATGGCCATGCTGCCAAAAACGCGTAGTCGGTGTTGCACACCGTGTGTTGGACACCACATACACTGGAGGAGATTGATTGACCTACGGGAGCTAATTTCCCGTTGTTTTCCCACGAGTATATAGACCCTTCCTAGTTTACACTCAGAACGCAAGAACCAAGAAAGAAGTTTCTCGGGCAAGTCGAAGTATCATACGTGACTCTAGACCTGCTCACACATACATACTCTTCACCTTCAAAAGTCGGAATGGGCATGCAAAAGTTTACGAGGACTTTGTGTAGTTGTGTTTATCTATTCGAGGGCTAAATGAATCCCCGGATGACCCCCGAAACTTCTGTTTCTACTCTGGTGCCCCCTTGGGGTGGATCATGATCTAGACTCACCCAGCTGGCACGAGCATAGGGCGGCGTCGCTCACACTCTAGATTAGGGCGAGTTCAAGGGCGCGGACACGACGACGCGCCCGCCCACTTGCAACCACAACCCAACAACCTCCAGCACGTTGATCCACCAGACATATCTACCGTCTTTTCGAAGGACACGTCGGGGATAAGATATCTGTCTTCTCTATTATCGGCATCATGCCAAGGCCAAAGCGCACAAAAATACAACCCTCGCTGCCCACATCGCGACGCGTCGCACAACAAACGCCAGCCGATTCTACGACCCCAAAGCGAAGGAATCCGGCCAGAGAAGCGTCAGGTAGGGCTGAGGACAACAGCGATGATAGCGACGGCCTGGTGACCTCGTTCTCCCAGGCAAGAAAGCGGAAATCGCGACCGCAGTTGGACGATGGGGCTGTTATGATGAGTGGTGGATTGGGTTTCGGTGATACCAAGGGCGCGCACATTCGAGCAGGGCCAGCTACTTGGCGCACAGAGGATGCGGGTCATACTAAGGCGGTGGAAGGTCTGGGAGTGGGAAAGGGTGCTCCGATGGAAGGGCGACAGCATGGAGCGGCTGGCAGTAAGAAGGTGCTGGGAGGTCTGGTGGACAGTGCCGCCGAAGGACCAAAAGTTGCTGGAGATACATCTGAGGTTGAGACCTCCATCCTGGATGTCGCGAGCTTCAAGAGACGAGCTAGGCAGCCTACGGCACTCCAAAGCGCAGTCGAGGATCAGCGGGATGATGAAGACGAAGACGTTTTCGAACCTGAGGATGAGTCTACACCGCTTAGGCTTCTAACATCTACATCCCTATTACAACAGGGCCCCGAATATGCATCTTCCTCTCCATTATTACTCCCTAGATCCAATCCGAGGAAGCGCAAGCTGACATCACCACCAATGGATGTACCTCCTTCCTCGCCTCCGATCCCTATTGGTTTGGTCTCGGCGGTATCTCGACAAAGCGGTCTGTCCGGTTCACCTAGCCTCTTGGAAGGTAGGGGAAGGGATAGGGAGGCTGGCTTTCCGGATAGGCGCGGGCGGGATATGACCGCTTATATGTCCAGTGACATAGCGGCTCCTCCCCAAAGCAGCAGCCCAGCCATGCGGAATGCATATATTGCCCCGGACGGCCTCCCAAGCCCAGTCCCAGGACAGCGGGAAGCTAGTAACAGCCCAGCGGAGCGTCAACGACAACACTTACGACGACGAGTAAGACAAACCAGCCAAGACGGAGTGTCAGATGTTGAAGATTTGCGGACGGAGGATGAAGGCCCAGCGGTCGTCAAAGTCCCGACTCGCAATTCCCGAAGGGGGGGCAGTCGGAATGAAATTGCACCTATCTCCACCGCTACTTTACAAAGTCTGCTACCACGCCGGAGGCGACGTGCACGCCCCGACGGATTCGACATCATGGGGAGTAGTGATATTGATGCGGAAACAACCCGCCTCAACAACGGGTCATCTCCTATACGGGCTAAGGGAGATGCTGGGAAGAGGCAATTCATTCTCGAAAGTAAGAGGCCAGGGCGAGGAAAGGCAGGACCCCATGGGAAGAAAGGAACGCCTGGTAAAAAGCGTGTTGCCGCGACCCCTGCCGCCAAAGTCACTCGAACCTATGGCCGCCGAATCTCCTCAGACAAGGAGAATGACGCCGTATCTTCATCACCAGCCGAGGAGGGAGACAGCCTTGCCCCCGTCGATAGCAACGAAGCCACACCGAGCCACGAAAACGTCAAACAAACCAAAAGGATACTGAAGCAGGTCGCTCGAAAGTTCAAGGACGTAGACAATTGGGAATTAGACTTTGAGGAGGTTACTGCCAGCAGTAGCCCGCTAGACGCTAGATAAGAGGAAGAAGGAGAAGAAGAAGAAGAAGGAGAAGCAGAAGCTTTTGTCCCCACCGAACAACGTCTTGTTTGGTAGCGGCGGTGTTCAGGGTTTAGGGGGGGGGGGAGAATAAATTTCCTTTAATCACACACGCGGGATTACAGGCTATGCGTAGACGCATGTATGTATATATATATATGTGTGTGTTGTGTGTGAATTGCTTGTTTATAGCTAGCTAGCCAGTTAGCTAGGGGCTCCATAGTATCCGCCGAATGATGAGACCAGCACATACACCTGCTGCTGGTGATATCAAACAAGTACTACTCCTGAGGGGAAAGCAGCCATCGTGTGTTTTAATTAATTAATTACTCACCCCCCCCCCCCCCCCCCCCGACTATTGAAACATCAATAAACAAAACAAAACCAGGGGCTCTTTCTTCTCTTGTAAGACGAACGACAAGGTTTACCGGCCATATAGATAGATCGATAGGTAGGGGGGCCGGCTGAGCAGCTAGCTAGCAACAGAATTTTAAACCGCAAAACCCACCAACATAGTAGTTGTAGTTGTAGTAGTAGTAGTAGTATAAAAAAGCCACCTCTAGGGTCATTCATTCATTCATTTCATATATAAGAAACCACCATCACCACCTTCCCAGTCCCCAATCCCCAGCCCCCCCCAGTCCCCAGCCAAAAAAAAAAAAACAAAAAAAAAACAAAAAAAACAAAGACCAGACCCTGCACTTCCGGGGTCCCATCAAGCACCTGCTGTCCGTTTTGGAAGCAGTATTATTAACCTTAGGATTTCCAAGGACATGGCGCGCGTGTGGACTTGTCAGCGGGCGCCCTCAACGCCAACGATATCGTTCTTCCAGAGAGAGAGAGAGAGAGAGAGAAAGAGAAACGAGAGCTTCCAGCCAGCCATTGAAAGGAGGGGAGCAGCAGCAGTCAACGCAGCATCTAGCTGGATCCCCATATCTGATCGGAAATAGGCCTCTCTGGACCCGTCTTGCGGCGGAGATTTCCCTAACGACGAGCTTCTTTGCTCTCTCTCGTGTAATAATAGACCGAGTCAGGGTCAATGCTATTTTGCAGCAGCTTTCATACTGCTGCATCTTGGACAAGCCCGTTGTATCTGAGCCAGGTTGAGCCGGGGGGGGGGGGGGGGCGGAACAAATAAATTTTTTCTATATTTCACGCACCTCCTTAAACGCGCTTGGAATAAGGGATTTATTGTTCACCTTACCTC
>JAJDFF020000054.1:40987-57603 GCA_021527025.2 Geoglossum cookeanum
GCGTGTGTACGGTAGCGGCGTCTGGGGCGGGGGGGCGGGGGGGGGGGGGGGGGGGGGGGGGGGGGGGGGGGGGGGGGGTGGATCGGATAATTTGTTGGCGTGTTTAACACGCTTCCAGAAAGCCTCTTGGAGCAAGCGAGATGTTATATACCAGCATTGATGAGGCG
The DNA here is from genome assembly GCA_021527025.2 of Geoglossum cookeanum. NCBI lineage: Eukaryota > Fungi > Ascomycota > Geoglossomycetes > Geoglossales > Geoglossaceae > Geoglossum > Geoglossum cookeanum. The sequence continues at coordinate 41,155 of JAJDFF020000054.1, forward strand.
CCGTGGTTGAAACGGGATCGGGAATAGATACTGAGGCCGCCGCGAGTCTCACGGTTTATCGCAATATCCGACCTCTATCAGCCTCCTGAGGGGCGCGGTCATAAGGTCATTATCGAGGCAATGCCTCGTAGTTAGAATAGTAAAATCAACACAATCAACTATCTATATTGCTTCCATCCATACCACACTTTTCGGCCTATAACTATGAGTTCATCTTTGCGGCCGTAATACGTTGATGTTCTGCTATGGCCGCCCAATCATAGTTCTCCCCGCCATACACCTTCTGTTTCTCCAAGAGAACCACGGCTTCTCCATCCGCTACTATCGGCTGACAGCCTACTAACGTCTGCCTCTTCCTCAGACACCAAGTTCCTTCCACGTTCTGCGGATCTCGTCGGTCAGCCACATCAGCCGACAAAATGGGAAAGACATCAGTAATGGCTGTTGGATTGCTCGGCGGATCCCTCATGTCTGGCACGTAGAGCTTCTTCCCCGGCTCGATTACCCAGGCCCTGTTTTCGTAGAATGGTAGATGAGCTACTGCAACCGGAACGGCAATCCAGGACCGGTCACTGATCTGGTGGGTGAAGGCAAAGTCACCGTCCGTACGTGTCGCGATCCTGCTAGGTAACAGGACCGGGAACTTCATCCTGTGATCTGTAAGACAGGTAAAGAACCGAATTGTAGGATCTAGGAATTCTAAATCGAAGTCATCACTGCTCTCTTTTGTGATGTTGAGATAGGAGAGCAAATCTATCGACGCGTCTGTGAACCCAGCCTCAAACCCGCTGAATTCGCCATGCTCCCATCTTCCCGACCTGGTCTCTTCCTCCAAGACATTAGGGAGCCGCCGGATCCAGTCAATGCCATTGTCGATAGCCAACCCGATGAACTCCTCGAACCACTTCGTATCGATTCCTCTGTGAGCCATGATATCGACCACTGATTCCACAATGTTACCCGTGTACTCGGCATCCTGGGCTCCTGACGTGTGGCTCCGAGTCATGAAGGAGTAGGTCTGGATAATTGAGCGTGCTTTAGCTAGAGAGGCTTCAGATGCTTTCTTCGGCGTGCCGGCGAAGAGGTAAATATCGAGTTCGATATATTCTATCGTGGCGCGGTGTATGGAGTTCGTAGACAATAGCGGGATCCGCATATCTAAAGGAGCGTTATACGGTAGGTCTACCCAGGAAATGACTTTGGACTTTTTCTTCTCATCTGGGACGTATAAGTTCCTCGCCTGGAGCAAGAGCGGTCCAACATCTCCCGAGGCAAGGGCTAAGAGTGCAAAGATCCAGAAGAATATTTCTGGGAAATCGGGGTCGATTGTGCCGCAGAATAAAAGAGGAATCCTGCTCGAATTCATTGCGATGGCGATCCTATCAGTTTTTTCCTGGCAGTCAAAGGATGATATTGTCACTAAGTACGTCATGAGAGAAGAGTCCTGGTGCCGGTCCGGGAGAAGGTTGTTTATTCTGAGAAACACCTGGAGTAAGTTGTTCCTCTCCACAGGAGCACCGCAGACTTTGAACGCATCTTCTCCTCGGAGTTCTGGCTTGTCGTCCATCATGTGTAACGAGAGAAAGTGAACGAACCGGAACTCGAATGACAAAACGCAGCCATCGCTGCCAAAACAGAGAAACAATGGGTTGGTGGTCTTGAGATGGCGGTTGACTTTGATTTCGTGTGCACACCAAGCCCGAGAGTACCATCTTGCGTTGAGCATTTTCAAGAGGAACCGCTTGGTGTCGCCAGTGTCGCGATGGTCGTGCTTGAAAAGCTCTTTTATCATCTTGCCCTTTTCACTTTCCGAGGGCTGCCGCTCGCGGACTGTCAGGCACATAGTCTCATACATCGATGCATACTTCAAGCCGACCCCCTCCTCCACCTTGTCTAGTTGTACGTCCTCGAGGGCGATAACAAGCCGTCGTGCTGACCGATAGATGACGTCCATCGAGCCGATGGCGATCTTCTTTTCATCCTTGTCCTCCTGATCGATGCAGAGTTGGTCAACCCAAACTCCTTCATCTTTGGACTCCCTAAGGCTTAGTATCTTGCTAACGATCGGCTGCGACAGACCCCACGTCGTCAATGGGCGGGCTGCTTGAGCAACGTTCCAGTCCCCATAGTGCCAGCAATAGCTAACGGTCATAAATGAAGGGACATGGGCACCAGGATTTTGGACAGCGGCTGCGTCAGACGAACAGAGCATGCGAAGAGTGATTTTCTTCAGGGCGGTCTCCTTGAACTGGAATTGCTCTGCTAGCCCGGCGTTAAGTTGGACCAGGCGTTTCAGGATGGTTTCCGCCTCTGGCCGGCGCTCTAGGACTAATTCGCTAGCATCCCTGAGGAGAGATGTCTTGTTCTTATCGGAGAGGTCGACGAGAACTGTATCTGCGACCGGCTCTCCAGTTGGCGGTCTCACATCATCTACCGGTGGATGCCGTACCTCGCGGTCAGCCCCTTGAGAGCTTGACATTGATTCCTGTTAAAGGTTCAGATCAGAACGGGGAACGGATAATTGCGAAAAGCACTCTTTTGAAAGAAGTAATAGTACAGAATGCGCCCACCAGCACGAGCATGGAATCCCTCACCGAGTCGGTCGAGATCTATCATAAAAGCTCGACGCTACAGAAAGGAGGTGCCGTTTATAGACACGCCCGGGTTCAACGATTCCAGGGTGGACAGGAGGAGCGACTCGGCAGTGTTGCGCATCAACGGCATCATCTCTCTGCGTGAAAGGTTGGTGAAGAAATGATGCACTGGTGGGCCGCCCATCCGTATTGGAGTGAAGCAATGTTGAAGACCTCTTCTCTAACACCAGGTGTCGTCAATAGTGGTGACTTGTATGCTTGTGAGAACCGGCGGTCTGAGTGCGGCACACAGGAAGCAGTAACATCAGTGGTATCGGAAGCGTGTACAGAACTACGTTCCAGCGATCCTCGAAGGTGGGCGAGCTCAGAACTAGAGTGCGGGGTAGACACATCGCCGTATACGAACCTGCAAAAGTCCTGGTGTTGGGGACGCATCGCAAGCCTACTCGGGGCACTCTTTACTGTAGTTAGGCGACCAACCACTAACTTAGGTAGTTGAGGCGAGACTGACACAGTATAGCACTGTGGAGGCAGAATCTGAGCCCGGGCGACTAGCTAGAATTCTTGGCGCGGGTAGCTTACCTCGTTTTTCCGTAGTATAGGACACTCTCCACACTAGTTGCCTGGGCTCAGAATCTGCCTCCACAGCATAGAGATACCACAGATTTATTTCTCTGTCAAGAGCTACTTGACGGTAAAGCAATGACCAGCGCAGTTAGACTAGGAACTTCCAGCCAGATGTTTACTTATACGGGAATTATTAAGCCACCAGCGAAAGCCCTTTATGCCCTAGACAAGACTGACGCGAGTTTAGTCTCGATATCTAGCCCCGGCTCTCTATCATTCTAGAAGTACAGACCTCGTAAACGTGCCGGAGGTGAATTCTTGAAAATTGCGTCAATCGTGAGGCGATTATTCCGATACCAGTGCCGTTCCAGGTGTCGCACTTTTCGCACTTCCAGACCATTGTTGGAGGTTGAGGGTCTTTGATCGCCACGCTTATGTTTGAAGGAGGGATAATGAATGGTACTGGTGAGTGGGTAGGTCGATTGTAAAACGACTCCTGCCGGACCGCAACGAGGGGACAAGATCTTAAAGTAGTCCTTTGATAGCCGTACACCCACAGTAATCCAGGTGCTCTAGGTGAAATTTTTTGTGTTACTCCGTGCTAGTTTGCGAGTAAATATTCGCCACACACCGCACTTTGTACAATATACCTAAACTCCACGTTGCACTGAGCAACATCTTCTGACACATCCAGCAATTATCCACCTGCCTTCTTTGCTCGTAAGCCGGGCCCTATTGCGACAACCCGACAGACCCTATGGATGCCGACTGGCTACAGAAATGCAATGGGGATAATATGCCCATTCCTCCATTCGAGAGGTATATCCACATGCTACCTTTCCACGTTGTTAAGAGGAGATTGTGTCCAGGGGAATTAGGTTATCGCGGCTATAAACCCGACTTTTACACACTACCCCTACGTGATGACAACGAGATAAGCGCTATTGAGCTTGTCCGCCAGCACACAGACATTCCTGTGCCGAAGCTGATATACCGGGGAAACGGGTTAGTTGCTAAATACACACGACATAGCCCTCCACGTTGGACTAATACCTCTGAAAACATAGGTTCAACGTCTTTGAACGCTTTCAAGGCGTAACTGTCAATGAACGCCGGATATGGGACAAAGTATCATATCGGCAGCGAGAAGCCATCATGCTGCAGGTCCGAGGTTACATCCGGCAGCTAACGAAAATCCCCAACCCCGGGGGCGGATTGCGATCACTCATCCCATGCGGGGAACTTTTCCACCCGCAGCTTCCCTATCGTGGGCCTTTCAAGTCCACAGCAGATTTTCTCGGGGCATATGCCGATTGCGACGTCCCATTAATACACGAAATCGCACACGACAGTGAACCCGTCTTTTCGCACATGGACTGGGATTTGTCCAACGTCATCCTCTACCCGAACCTGGATGCTGTTATGGGCGTTATTGACTGGGAGCGTGCGTGTTTCTTCCCCGAAGGCGGGAGAGCCATCCACAAAATGTGCCACCAGTGGGAAGGTTGGGAAATGTTGTTTGATGGCTTGGAATTCCCCAAGTCTTTTTAGTTGTGACTTGAAGGGAGAGAGAAAATGATAGCTAGCGACGGCTAGATATAAAGGAATCCTAGCAGAGCAAGCAGATTCCCCCGCCCTAGTAGTAGAAAGAACGAGAAGCGCCTATTCTGAGGCCCCCCGTCCCAAAGCGGGCTACCTCAGTGGGTTATCAAAAGTATCCACCATCCAAGGTCCGCTGGACCCCCTATCAACTCTGCCCACACAAAAATCCAACATTTCCTGTGCTACCCATAAATGTCTGAAATGAGCTGTCGTTTTTGTATTCCAGTTGCTATAGGTCTATGCTTTCATTTAGGGAATTTTAGATAGTTTTAAAAGTACTGTACATACTGTGGAGAGTATCGGGGCCGGCGGGTTGTATGCTCAATGCTCGTTCGTGTGCCTCAATACTAATGTACGAGCTTCCGATTGGCGCCAGCTCCACCGAACGACCCCACCAAGCTCAAACGCACAGGACAACACAACACCGAACCTCGAAGGTTTTGGCACGCACTCACCATGCACTCTTGCTACTGCCACCCGGAGTGCAACAAGCACTTCGACTTTGAGTAATTCCTCGAAGGGCACCAGCAGTCGACGGCCCACGCTTACTGCCGTATCTGCGTGCGGTATTTTGCGTATGGGGAGGGAGGCGGCAGATAATCATAGGCGTGCCGTGCACATGTTTCCATGCGGGAGATGCGGAAAGGAGTTTAGCAGCGAGGATGGGGAGAAGGCGCATCGAAGGGCGAAGAGGCATTGAAGTCGCGAGGAGGGGAACTTTTTTTTTTTTTGAAGGGTTGACCGATGCGGTGGGATAATGGGGTGTTTTGCAGAACGAGAATGAAATGTCACACTTGGTTGATTTGCCTCGTATCTCTTACTTTCTCCGGTTTTGGGTTTGATGATATCATTCCAAAGTGCTCGTTCTGCCTCATTGATGGAGATGAACGGCGCCGCCGCATATCCATATATCCAACTTGGAGACTATTTGGATGAGGAGACAGGACTCATCTTTCAACCCGTTTTGTGGAAGAGGAACCGACCCAATGAGATGTCAATGCAGCAGCCCTCTCAGTGAAATTAGCTCCAATTATATTTAAACATCTGTAAGTAAATGTATTGACTGCCGTTGCAGCAGATGATCAGTCATGTTTTCTACCGGAAGTCGCGAACCAGATCCACTCATCGGACAGGTGGGATAAAAGAGTTGATTTGTCTTTCGGCCACAGGATTGCACGATCGTCTCGATACAGCAATTGGTTCCTTAACATGGAGAAGAGGTTGTCGACCCCCACTTTTCTATATCGTTCGATCAATCAGTAGCTCCTGAAAGCAGGTGGTCCAACAGATCTAGACCATATATAATCTCGTGCAGACACTTCAACTATCGTCCGTCGATTGAAAGAATCAAGATAGGACGAATGGGACTGGGCGGATCTGCCAAATAGGATCCACACACGATCTTACCACCCTTTCCCTCTACACTTTCCCTCTAAACTTTCCCTCTGAACTTCCCTCTGAACTATCAACAGTACTTTCCCCCTCATCTCACATACCCCTCTATCACTCAATCTCGGTGCTAAGAATCCCTAGCCATGGCATCAAACGGAACCACCTCTCGCCTCGACTCGCTCCAAGCTTCTGAACAGCTCTATCTCCTTGATGAAATCGACAAGCTCCGTCTACAGGGCATCAGTGAATTCGTTTTCCTCCCCCAACTCATCGTCTGCGGTGACCAATCCTCAGGCAAAAGCTCCGTACTCGAAGCTATCTCCGGCATCCCTTTCCCGCGGAAAGACAACCTTTGCACCCGCTTTGCCACCGAGCTGATCCTGCGGAAATCTCGCACGTCTAGCACCTCCGTCTCAATCGTCCCCAGTCGTGACCGACCTGAGCCTGAGTACCAAAAACTCTGTGGCTTCTCTGAGAAACTAGAGAGCCTGGATGATTTACCGACATTGATCGATAGAGCAAAGATAGCTATGGGGGTGTCTGACACAGGGAGCGCGTTTTCAAAGGACGTCCTTCGAGTCGAGGTTTCCGGCCCCGCAAAACCGCACCTCACTATCGTCGACCTCCCTGGGCTCATCCACTCGGAGAACAAGCAGCAGAGCGCCAATGACGTCAAGCTCGTCTCCCAGCTTGTCTTGTCATACATGGAGAATCCCCGGACAATCATTCTTGCTGTTGTCTCTGCCATGAATGACATTGCGAACCAGATTGTGCTGAAGCGGGCCAAAGAGGTCGATCATGAGGGCCTGAGGACTCTGGGGCTTATCACGAAACCGGACACCCTACCTCAAGGTTCAGAGAGTGAGATGGCATTTGTAAATCTTGCGAAGAACGAAAATGTCGAGTTCCGACTCGGGTGGCATGTCCTCCGCAACAGGGACTATCATACACGGCATAACACCATGGAGGCCCGTGACGAGGCCGAGACGGAGTTCTTCTCGAAGGGAGCTTGGCTCGAGCTCCGGAGAGACTTTGTGGGGATCTCCGCACTGCGAAGCCGGCTGAGCAGTGTGTTGTTCCACCAGATCAAGACCGAGCTCCCCAGTCTTATTAAGGACGTGCAGCAGGAGATCGAGAAGGCTCAGACCAAGCTATTTGCGCTCGGTGAGAGCCGGAGCACCCCAGACGAGCAGCGGTTGTTCCTACTCAATCTCAGCCAGGCCTTCTTCCAGCTCTGCAAAGCCTCTTGTGATGGAGTGTATGATGACCGGTTTTTCGGTGACTCCCTGACGGACATGGGGTACATCCGGCGGCTACGAGCAGTCGTACAGCATGCCAACTTGAAGTTTGCAGAGACAATGAGGAAGCGAGGTCATCGCAGAGATATCAAGGACACGGCTGACACAGAAGGTGAAAAGGAAAAGCGCTTGCGAGGTGAACTGTCAGAGAAAATCTCGAGAAAGGAAGCACTCGACCGTGTCCGACTGCGTCTGACAAGAAGTAGAGGTCGCGAATTGCCAGGGACCTTCAATCCGCTATTGATTGGAGAGTTGTTTCATGAACAGGCCAGCCCATGGCGTGCTTTAGCTACCGAGCACCTAGAGCAAGTGTGGAAAGCAACGAAAGTATTCTTGGAGAATGCTATCAAGTACCTGACTGACCCGGGCACGTACGATGCACTCTTTCAGTACTGGATCGATGTGATCTTGGAAGAGAAGCTGCAACGAGCGCGCAAGACATTGGATCGGCTGATGGAAGACTGCGATAAACATCCCATCACGTATAATCACTATTTCATCGAGAATTTTCAAAAGACAGTTCAGAAACGCCGGGAGGAGGAAGTTAGCAAGCGGTTAAAGGAATTTTTTAATCAGGAGTATAGTGATGGCAGTGATCAAGTCTATCGGGCTACGTTCAGCTTCAAGGGCTTGATGGCCTCTCTTTCATCACAAACAGAGGCAGATACAGACACCCATGCATGCATAGAAATCTTGGACCGCATGGAGGCTTACTACAAGGTACTCCACATCCTCAAGCCCTTGGCGATCTCTTTGAGTCTTGTGAAACAATCCTTCTAACCACCCATCAAATAAAAACTAGGTGGCGCTAAAAATATTCGTTGATAATATTGCAGTCCAAGCTGTGGAGGACCTCATCGGCTCCCTATGGGGCATCTTCTCTCCTTCTGCCGTCGCCACCATGGATGCAGATCTCATCGAAAAGATCGCTGCGGAGACGTCAGATAACCAGGAACTACGTCTGCAGCTGAAACGCAAGCTTGACACGCTTCGAAAAGGAATGGAGACATTGAAACGGCATGTTGCACGTGGCGAGACGGTTATCGGTAAGGATTTGGGCGCTCTATAATACGTGCTGAACCCCCGCACCAGAAACTAATCGCGTTAGCATAGACCAAGGAGAGGATGAATCACATAGTGAGTGCGAGTCGGCAACAGACCCAACATCGGTAGCCTCCGAAAGATCAGAACCTCTGGTGATCGCACACAGTCCTGTGAGTCCTGACGTAACAGAACAGGGACCTAGAATATTTATGAACATGAGCTCTACGTCTCTGCGCAGTGTGGGGACAGAGGAGGCGGGACCATCTCGTGTGCCGACTAGAGTTGCTCGACATAGCAATTTATGGAGCTGAGACGTTGTTTCCGGTGAGCATCTAGAGAAGCTGGCGGAATTGCTCAAAGAACTTTGCGCTACGTCATCATGCATGCGGCTTGGAATACATCGTATGTTTCGTTCGGGATACCATACATGTCTCCTAATAACGATCACCTTCCGTAAGTAATATCAGCAGTTAGTACTTCTTTAGGTCAATGAATATACCTGGTGTCCTCTAGTATGTTCTCCCTTTAGAGTGAATGGAGGGGTCTGCGTGCTGATTCAGCTCTCCTAGAGCTGTCTTCGTCCTTCAATCAGGTTTGTTGAATAGTGTGGAGAGTATCGGGGCCGGTGGGTAGGATGTTCAATGCTCTGCTTCGTATGCCTACATGCTACGGAAAAACGAGCGGCAGTGAGGTAGGTAAGCTACCCGCGCCAAGAATTCTAGCTAGTCGCCCGGGCTCAGAATCTGCCTCTACAATACCTCACCCTCCTTGCTAGCCTTCGCTTGCTTCGCCACTAATCACAATACACAGTTCCAAAGGTTACTAATTCCGACACTTTCAGCTATCAAGCTCTTATTCTTCGTGCTAAATAACTATATTGAACTTAAGATAAGCTCCGGTGTAGGCGTAGGCGTAGGCGTAGGCGTAGGCGTAGGCATAGGCGATCGTTCCGTTCCATTCGATGTCCGATCGGAGCCACAGCAAGTAGTCGTGGCAGTAACCATTACATTGTGCCCAACAGCCCGCCAGATTTCAGCTCGTAAGGCAGGACCGGTCACAGACTCATTCCATTCCCTCTTTCTTTCTCATGGGCTCTCATATCTCATCCCACTTCATCCAACGGATCTATATCTCCTGTTCCTTTGAGATGCTAAATGACTGACTTGGTTTTGAGAAGTTCAGGTCGTTGAGCTCACCGAGAAAACAGAACTGACCAAATCCGATTGAACACTCGAGTCCGGCTTTATCATCCTGAAGACCTTACGTTTTGACTTGTTCCCACACAGCCAGCTAAACCCCTCAAACGATGCCGAAGAGAGAATATGGTCTTGAGAATAATCAGGAAGCTATATCGGGCCCAAATAAGAGAAAGAGAGACTGCGATGATGCTCGGACACCAGCGATTTACGCTCCTCAGCGGAAGTTGGCCCATGGGGATTACACCGTCGGCTGGATTTGCGCCATAAGTACGGAGCGCGTTGCTGCCCAAACGTTTCTCGATGATAAGCACGAAGGGCTCGAAGTGTCTACCCATGACAACAATAGTTATATACTAGGTGGAATTGGGAAACACAACGTCGTCATTGCTGTCTTGCCGGACGGGGAGTACGGCACATCCTCTGCCGCAAGCGCAGCAAGAGACATGCTGCACAGCTTTCCCAACATCAGAATCGGTCTGATGGTCGGCATCGGCGGTGGTGCGCCAAGTCCAAGGAATGATATCCGCCTAGGCGATGTTGTGGTCAGCACTCCTCGTGATGGGAAGGGTGGTGTGTTCCAGTATGACTTCGGCAAAACGATACAAGATCAGACCTTCCAGCAAACAGGGTTCCTAGGTCAGCCACCAATGGTCCTGCGGGCGGCAGTGAACGGACTCAGGGCGGAGTACGAGGAGGGAGGTCATCAGCTTGAAGATGCTATCAGCAATGTCCTCTGGAAGAACCCGAGGCTCCAGAAGAAGTACAAGAGACCAGATCCAAGTACTGACCGACTGTATCAGAGCGGAGTTGTTCATCCCCAAAACAACAGCTCAAGCTGCACAGTGTTCTGTGGTGGTGATATTTCTAAGCTAATATTACGGCCTAGGAGGACTGAAGACGAAGATAATCCAGCAATTCACTACGGCCTGATCGCTTCAGCGAACCAGTTGATGAAGGACGCTTTGGTTCGAGACAGACTAGCAGCAGAGATGGACGTGCTGTGTTTTGAAATGGAAGCGGCCGGCCTAATGAATCACTTTCCCTGTCTTGTCATTCGTGGCATATGCGACTACTCGGACTCGCACAAGAATAAGGAGTGGCAAGGATATGCGGCTATGGTAGCAGCTGCATACGCGAAAGATCTCCTCTGTCATATTCTTCCAAACAGGCTAGAAGCTGAAAAGAGGATCAGTGATATTATCTCTAGTTAGTCTAAAGAGTCTAAGAGTCATCCTATTAACAAATATTAATCGTTTATAATTATGGCAGATGTCCAAGAAGGCGTTGGCAAACTTCTCCGTGTGCAACATGATCAGGAGCATGAGACCATCCTTGAATGGCTCACGCCAATCGACTACATGCCTCAGCAGAACGACTACATCAAGAGACGACAACCGGGAACTGGCCAATGGCTCTTGGATTCATCAGAGTTTCAGACATGGCTAGACAACGGCAAGCAAACATTATTCTGCCCAGGCATTCCGGGAGCAGGGAAGACGGTCTTTACCGCAGTCGTGATTGGTGACCTTACTACACGGTTTCAGAACGACTCGAACATAGGGATTGCGTACCTTTATTGCAACTTCCGGCGGCACGATGAACAGAAAGCTGATGACTTACTCGTAAGTTTACTAAAGCAGCTGAGCCAGGAAAGGCCTTTATTGCCAGGTACTGTGAAAGATCTTTATGACCGACACAAGGCCAAACGAACGCGACCATCATTTGACGATATCTCGAGAGTTCTCCAGTCTGTGATCGCTACCTATTTGAGAGTCTTTATCATCATTGATGCACTTGATGAATGTCAAACATCCGATTTCTGCCGGACGAGGTTCTTGTCGGAGCTCTTCAACCTTCAGATAAAGCAAGGAACAAACATCTTAGCAACTTCGAGGTTTATTCCGGAGATTGTCGATTGCTTCAAAAGCACTGTATTACTAGAGATACGTGCAAGCCGCGGAGATGTGGAGCGATACCTCGAAGGTCATATGGAGCAGCTACGGCCCTTCATCCAACAGAATGGCCGATTGCAAGAAGAGATCAAGACCGGGATCTCAAAAGCCGTTGATGGAATGTACGTTCCCGAGTCAATATAAAGAAACGCATGGCTGCTGACTATCCTACAGGTTTCTTTTGGCGCAGATCTATCTTAATTCACTTGATGACAAGTGTACGCCAAAGGCTATTAGAAATACATTGAAAGACTTTCAGAAGCACAGTCCGGGATCAGGCGAAGATACGAAGGTCCAAGTACTAGCTCATGCGTATGATCAAGCGATGCAGAGAATTGACAGGCAGAAGCCAGGCTTGACGGACCTCGCCAAGCAGGTTCTATCATGGATTACCTGCACAAAGAGACCACTTAATACAGCAGAGCTTCAACATGCCCTTGCAGTGGAAGTTGGCGAGCGCAAACTTGATGAAGAGAACTTCATACAAGTTGAAGACATGGTCTCTGTGTGTGCTGGATTAGTCACGGTTGACAAAGAAAGCAATATCATTCGGTTGGTCCACTACACAATCCAGGAATACTTTGAACGAACCTGGACTACCTGGTTTCCAGATGCCCAGACCGCTATCACAAAGATATGCGCCACTTACCTCTTATTTGATACTTTTAGAACGGGGTTTTGTCAAACGGATAGTGAATTCGAGGCACGACTAGAGCTCAATCCACTTTATGACTATGCTGCGCGAAACTGGGGGCATCACGCTCGTGCAGCTTCGATAGTGGTGGAACAGTGGACGGAAGTGGAACAGCTGATTCAGGATCTCCTTGAAAATGAAACAAGCGTCTCCGCCGCCAGCCAGGCGATGATGGTTTTCGGAAGCTACTCCGGCTACAGTCAACTTGTGCCAGGGCGAGTGACTGGAGCACACCTTGCAGCATGCTTTGGACTAGTAGAGGCGATAAAAAGTGCACTACGGGACGGATACAATCTAAATATCCAAGACTCTTATGGTCGGACGCCGCTGTCGTGGGCGGCACTGGGGGGGCACGAGGCGGTGGTCAAGCTGCTACTCGCGAAGGACAGCATCGATATTAACTTTAGTAGCTATGGAAGACGGACGGAGCTGTCATTAGCGGCAGAGAGAGGGCACGCGGCGGTGGTCAAGCTGCTACTTGCGAAGGCCGGCATCGACATTAACTCCTCTAATTATGGAGGAGGGACGGCGCTGTCATTAGCGGCAGAGGGAGGGCACGCGGCGGTGGTCAAGCTGCTACTTGCGAAGGCCGGCATTGACATTAACTCTAGTGATGATATGGGACGGACGGCGCTGTTATGGGCGGTAGAGGGAGGGCACGAGGCAGTGGTCAAGCTGCTACTCGCGAAGGACGGCATCGATATTAACTCTAGTGATGATATGGGACGGACGGCGCTGTCATTAGCGGCAGAGGGAGGGCACGAGGCGGTGGTCAAGCTGCTACTCGCGAGGGACGACATCGACGTCAACTTCCCTAGTAGTTATGTTAGTATTTTTGGCGATGGAGAACGGACGGCGCTGTCATTAGCGGCAGAGAGAGGGCACGCGGCGGTGGTCAAGCTGCTACTTGCGAAGGACGGCATCGACATTAACTCTAGTGATAATGTGGGACGGACGGCGCTGTCATGGGCCGCAGGGGGAGGGCACGAGGCAGTGGTCAAGCTGCTACTCGCGAAGGACAGCATCGACATTAACTCTAGTGATGATATGGGACGGACGGCGCTGTCATGGGCGGCAGAGGGAGGGCACGAGGCGGTGGTCAAGCTGCTACTCGCGAAGGACGGCATCGATATTAACTTTAGTGGCTATAGAGGACGGACGGCGCTGTCATTAGCGGCAGAGAGAGGGCACGCGGCGGTGGTCAAGCTGCTACTTGCGAAGGACGGCATCGACATTAACTCTAGTGATAATGTGGGACGGACGGCGCTGTCATGGGCCGCAGGGGGAGGGCACGAGGCAGTGGTCAAGCTGCTACTCGCGAAGGACAGCATCGACATTAACTCTAGTGATGATATGGGACGGACGGCGCTGTCATGGGCGGCAGAGGGAGGGCACGAGGCGGTGGTCAAGCTGCTACTCGCGAAGGACGGCATCGATATTAACTTTAGTGATGATATGGGATGGACGGCGCTGTTATGGGCGGTAGAGGGAGGGCACGAGGCGGTGGTCAAGCTGCTACTTGCGAAGGGCGGCATCGACATTAACTATACCGACGAGCCAGGCCGGACGGCGCTGTTATTAGCGGCAGGGAGCGGGCACGAGGCAGTGGTCAAGCTGCTACTCGCGAAGGACGGCATCGACATTAACTCTAGTGATAATGAAGGACGGACGGCACTGTCATTGGCGGCAGGGGGAGGGCGCGAGGCGGTGGTCAAACTGCTACTTGCGAAGGACGGCATCGACATTAACTCTAGTGGCTATGAAGGACAGACAGCGCTGTCATGGGCGGCGGAGGAGGGGCATGAGGCAGTGGTCAAGCTGCTACTCGTGAAGGACGGCATCGACATTAGCTCTAGTGACTATAGAGGACAGACGGCGCTGTCATTGGCGGCAGGGGAAGGGCACGAAGCAATAGTCAAGCTGCTACTCGCGAAGGATGGCATCGACATTAACTCTAGTGATGGTGGAGGACGGACGGCACTGTCATGGGCAACATGGGGAGGGCACGCGGCGGTGGTCAAATTGCTACTTGTGAAGGACGACATCGACATTAACTCTAGTGATGATGGAGGACGGACGGCGCTGTCATTAGCGGCGGAGAGAGGGCACGGGGCAGTGGTCAAGCTGCTACTCGCGAAGGACGGCATCGACATTAACTCCTCTGGTGGTTATGGTAGTATTTTTGGTGATGGAGGACGGACAGCGCTGTCATGGGCAGCAGAGGAAGGGCACGAGGCGGTGGTCAAGCTGCTACTCGCGAAGGACGGCATCGACATCAACCCACCTGGTGGTTATGAAAGGCGGACGGTGCTATCATGGGCGGCCAGGGGAGGACACGAGGCGGTGGTCGAGCTGCTACTCGCGACGGACGTCATCGACATTAACTCTAGTGATGGTGGAGGACGGACGGCACTGTCATGGGCAACACGGGGAGGGCACGCGGCGGTGGTCAAACTGCTACTTGCGAAGGACAACATCGACATTAACTCTATTGACGATAAAGGATGGACAGCGCTGTCATGGGCGGCAGAGAAAGGGCACGAGGCGGTGGTCAAGCTACTACTCGCGAAGGATGGCATCGACATTAACTCTAGTGACTGTAGAGGACGGACGGCGCTGTCATGGACGGCAGGGGGAGGGCACAAGGCAGTGGTCAAGCTGCTACTCGCGAAGGACGGCATCGACATTAACTCTAGTGATGATAAAGGGCGGACGGCGCTGTCATTGGCAGCAAAGGGAGGGCACGAGGCAGTGGTCAAGCTGCTACTCGCGAAGGACAGCATCGACATTAACTCTAGTGATGATGTAGAATGGACAGCGCTGACATGGGCGGCAGTGGGAGGGCACCAGGCGGTAGTCAAACTGCTACAATCACATCGCCCAACCTCTCCCCTACCCACCACCAGCTGAACACCTTCTCTCATACACCTTTCAAGGCGGCAAACAGAATACTCTAAAAGCCACTGGTCAAACCACTTCACCCGCATCTGCCACCCGCACTGAGCCCAAGTACTCCAGGGAAGCTATCCCTTTCCGTACTACAAACCGCCGAATAGCCAGCAACTTGCCATGGCCGAGTTTATCAGCCAAGAGATGTCACACCATAGCAACTTGCTGCGAAACGGGCAACAGGCGTGATGCCCGATGAGTTTTTCAATCGACGTATTGTTGTTGTTGTTGCTCGTATTCCCTCTTCATTCAATCAATCAATCGTCTGCCTTCTCGACCCAGCCGGAGTTTCCTATACGAAGACGATGTCGATGGAAGGCAGGCAGGCAGATACTCTCCGAAAGAGCAACGGTTCACTTTTTCTTTTTTTTTTTTTTTTTGGTATGTTCCGTTGTCTCTCCCCGCACAGCTTAAAATCTACCATACATGCAACCAGGCCCCTTGGAATATACCCGCGCGCTCTAAAGACAGGCAATACCATAAAAAAAAATTCCAGATGCTTTTATAATTCCAAATCCGCAATATTACAGCGAGTCATTGTTTTTATTTTCGTTCCAACAAAGTTCCTTCATTTGGGTGGGTGGTGGGTGGGGGTGGCCTTTTTTGCTCAAGCTGCTAGCTATACTCTCGAATACGCATCGACACGGGCAAAAACCCAAAAACCCAAAAAAAAAAAAAAAAAAAAACCATGCGCCAATACTGCAGAGGCTCTAAACGCCTCATTGAAACGAGAGAGAGATATAGATGTCGAAAATCTACCGCCCGTCAGGTCTTGTGTTTGTTTTGGTTATTTGCTCTCTCGAGATATATATATATGAGCGGGGTCGAAAAAAACAACAACAAAAAAACACAAAATCTAGTACTCTTCGTTATCGATAAGTGCAAAAGCAAAAAAAAAACTTGATGAACCGGTGTGGCAAAATTATTTAGTAACTATCTAAAAAAAGGCCTTACTTTAATCAAGTCATTGATTGTCCCTGATGGAATTAGCCAACGTCCCACCAACAACGACATATGCAAATTACAGCTTCTCAAAGCGACCATGAAAGCCCCCCCCCCCCCCCCCCCCCCCTTTTTTTTTTATTAAAAAACAATATAAAAACTCCTTCCTTCCCTTATTATAAAATTATATAAAATACTAGATGGTTGGGGGGGGGG
>JAJDFF020000054.1:57613-119847 GCA_021527025.2 Geoglossum cookeanum
GGGATAATGCAACCCCCCCCCACCAACCGCAATGAGAAAATTATTATTTCCAAAGCGAGACAAGGAACCCCCCCCCCCCCCCCCCCTTGGTATATATATATATAAGTACATCAGACATCTATCGCCGTACCTATATATATACATATGACATATCCAATGTGCCGAGGGGAAGAATCTAGTTATCTATCGACTAAGCACACCACGTAGTAGTGTTCGCCCTTATAAAAAAAAAATAAAAAAACACCGGTTTTTTTTTTTTTTCCCCCGCGGAGCTTGTGAGGGGGGGGGGAAATTGTAAGGCAGGTAAAAAAATACTTGTGTGTGTGTGTGGGGGGGTAGCTGGGGGACGTGACAAAAAAAGGAAAAGAAAAAGAAAAAAAAAGGTTTGGCGTCTTGGGGGGTTGTTTTGTGGCTGAGCATGTCACTTACCCCCCACCACCACGCTTGGTTGGCCGTTCGAGGCGTCCAGAATATACCGATGAGCCTGAACCATTCCTCAAAACCGCAGTGGTTAACTCTTTTTGAACTTTCAAAATCAGGTAACCTCGTTTTCCACCTCGTTCGGATTCTCCAGCACATGTGTTTCTGTGGGGGGGGGGGGGGGGGGAAATCTGATTAAAAGTTTATGCATACTAAAATTGCTATATGCCAGACTCATACTTGTTGATGATAAGCCGTCCACGGCGATGCTACCCAATGGAAACACGTATGAATTGTGTTTTCGCTCTGACATCAAACCCTATCAATGCCTCATCCGAGGTTGTACACGTTCCGCCGAGATCGTTCCCAAAGCTCAGCGTTCCCGTGCATGGCGGCTCCCCTCGCGCGTGCCCGGTGACCAAGTCATGGGCCAAGGCGAGTGGGAGCTCTGGATAGGGGAGGGGCTGGGCTCCTACTGTCCCTTTCACAAGTGCGACGGGAACAGCTGCGACCGTGGCGTTAAAATCGACGAGAACGACCAAATTTTCAATGTGTGCCGATATCACTGCCACTTGTACGAGAAGAAGAAAAAGGCATCTGAGGATGGCAAGACGAAGAGGTTTTCCTTGTCAAAGATTATGGAGAGAGTGTTCTCCAGTAGTGAGCCGAAGCCAGAGGTCAAGGTCCAGGGGATTCTGCCAAAGGCGGAGACTGGATCGGGGAGGCAGGCGAGGTGTCCGTGGCTTTGCACCAACATGGAGTGCGAGAGGTTGCAAATTGTTGATTCCAAGGGCAATGCTGGGTTCTGCGAGATTCACACCGCCTGTCCAGTACTGGAGGGCCCGGTGGAGGAAGGGCGGCCGGTTCCTCCAGTTGCAGAGAGGATTGACATTGGTATTACAGGTGAGAGGCTTGGGAGTTCTTTTGTCACCGTCGGGAATATCGCGGCTGCAGTGGGTGTTGTGGGTGGTATAGCGACTGTTCTGTCGGGGTAGTGACGAAACAGACAACAGTAGAGACTGGATCGTTAGCTAATAACATCGTTTTGAAAGCGTAACAACGGTACTGAATGAAAGGGCCGACAGAGTTGCGCGTAATTTATATGCTGGTGCGCCACTTCGCGAAGTGCTCGTCGAGTGGGGCCCCCGCCAAACCGTTCCCCTCGGCGCGTAGTCAACTGGAAAGTCATTCTCAACTAGAAGCCTCCAGGTTTCGCAGAATTGGGGCACTAGACACCGGAGCATTGGATCCTACGGCTCCTTGTAGGTAGCCCCGCAAGGCATATCATCGAATTTCTAAGTGGGCCAGCGGTCTGGATAGATGTACTGCTCAGCTGACCCTTCCAACGAGATTGAACCGGAGGTTCCATACGTCACATCAAGGGGCAGATTCTCGTATAACTGTCTGTCACTAGGGGTATTCCATGATCTGGGCTTATCAGCCAGTATCCCCGAGTCATTGTCTTTGATCAGGAAACGCTAAGAGATGCTTAATTACATCTCTAGCGCTCAGACTGACGACGGATTGGGATACTGGCTTCTATACGCAACGTGAAGAGGCGTTGCAGTTTTCGCCATAGCTATCTCTTACATCCGCTTGCGGTAGCAGAAAAGGAGTATTGTAGATGAGATGGTCTGTAGAGCCTGTTAGCCCGAAGTACAGATTATCGGGAAGTTGTAGGACCTGTGTGGGACCGTACGATGATGCGGGATAACCTCATAATTATAATTTTCTACAAAATGGGTTTGGTTAAAGTTGTGCTCACCCATGCTCACCCAGCTGGCGAGCACAGGGCGGCGTCGCCCACCCGCTAGATTTGGGGTGGGTAGCTTACTTACCTTGCTGTTGCTCCTTCTTCATGTAATGAGTCCCATTGAACCGGCGCCGAACGTCTCCCACAGTATTTTAACCCAAAAAAATAGTAATCATGATATTTTTCTTATTTCCCTTTACTTTTGACAAAAAGTCCCTCGCGACTTTGTAGAGGCGTACCTGATCCGTTGATGCAATATAAAGAGAGCCAGCGATTGACAGGACAATATATATATATATATGTGTAGAGAGAGAGAGAGAGAGAGAGAGAGAGAGAGACAGAAGAGCTTAATCTTTTGTTCCCTTTCCATTAGTGACCCTCTGAAACGACAGCTGTGTTTGTCGCTCCTTGGTGAGGGTTGGGATAGTACCACGCGGTAATCGCTACGATAACGTATACGATCACGCAAAGAGCTCCCTCTAGATAGTTCGTCTTGCCGTCCTTTAGGAAATTCCCAACAACTATAATCGACAGAATGAGAACGACAACCATGAAAATCTCAAAATTCAGACCCATTGGCTTGTCAAGTCCCCAACCGACAATCACCGCGATAGGAGCGACGAGAAGGGCTGTCTGAAGGGCTGAGCCGAGGATATGTGAGAGTGCAAAGTTCATCTGGTTATCCCAGGCTTCGTCTAGTGCTGTGAGATGCTCCGCTGCCTTTTCGACGAGAGGGACTAATATTAGACCCATGAACGGATCGCTGACATGGCGCTCTTTGACTATGTATGGTATTTGTTCAACAAGGAACACTGCGTGCAGGGACACACAGGCAAGAGCAATAACGATGGCAATGATACTTTCCGTTAGGGTAAGCTTATCCTTGGCAAGGTCCTTATGTCGGTCTGCATCGTTTAGCTCGTCCTGATGGAGGATTTGGTCAAAAATAGAGTGGTGGGTTCGTAGTTGAAACCAGACGAAACTAGTGCTGACTCAGCGGCTATCGTCCGGGTAACCACGATAAAAGTGAGCTGACTTACATGAGGTACGCAATGAGTAGGCATATAGAGGTGGCCCGACTGATTGTCAGAACTCTCGATTCCAGGATATCGTCCTCTAAAACGCCCTTTAGAGCCGTGTAAAACGCCGAAGGAACCAGGAGCCCCAAGCCAGCAACCAGAAGCAGTCCATTGCTAGATTCGCTGACGTGCTCGTCAAAGTGCGTGATATCTCGCCGAATGCCACTCGCGAAAAAGCAAGCCCCTAGGCAGAGTAAAAGGTTGGCTAGAACTGACCCCAGGATGGCAGCCTGGATGACAACAATCTCATTCTTCCGTAGCAGAACCATGATGAGAATAATCTCGACCACCGATGCCAGCGTCAGCTCGAGAATCAGCCCAAATACTTTGGGTATTTTCCGGGCCAACTCTTGTCCAGCAAAGCCAACCAGGTTCGCGGTGGGAACCATGGCGATATAGTTGAGGATGAATACCCATAGATGGAGCTTCGGCTTCGCAAAGTGCTAGAGCAATAGGCACATTAGCATGGAAACAGCTGTGGTGCAGGTGTGAACGGACATACAAAGGCAATAGCAATGGGCACAAATGGCCAGAGAACGTTCACCGCAGCTGACACTCTGCTCGTGCTCCGAGCACATATCCTGATGAAATGCAGTGGTGAGCACCAGCTCCTGCCGCTTTCGCCTTCCGGATGGATCCCCTTTGTGATCTTGTGGCCATTGTGGTTGTAGCCGGGCAGGACGTTGGTGGGGGCAGCGGGGTCGACCTTCGCCTCCTCCCCAGACTCGATATTTTCTTCGGGCTGCGCGCGGCGAAAGAGTCTCATTGTGCTCTGTTCTCGGGTGCGGTGACGGGGCGATGCGAACCAGCGTACGAGTCCAGAGCAGAGCAGCTTTTCTGCGTCTGGTGTCTAGAGAATTGGGGGTGGGCGCCGTAAAGTAGTGTTGGACCTGCCAGACATGGCTACAAACCCCAATGGGAGGGGTGCAGATCTGACCAAAGCCGCGCCAAGACGAAATCCAGACAATTTCACGCAAAAACTGGTCGATGCGTAGCATAGGGCCGTCGGGAGCGCCAAATCAGGCGGGTTTGCCCATGTGCCGGACGTCTTGGCGCATGCACAGCAGCACCGCGACCGGGCGAATCTGAGCTGAAAAGGCCCAGTCTGCAGTCTGGAGTCTGGCGCCAGCAACGCACACTGAGCACACGCATGGCCCACCACGTCTGCGCGGTGCTGCGCGCACAGTGAGACGTGCCCAGTGAGACGTGCCCAGTGAGACATGCGCAGTGCTTCAGTGGACTGCACGACGCCGGCACCGTCACTCGACTCCCAGCCTACGGGGTTCTCTGCGCGGAGTGCCCTGTACTGCTACTTGTACATGTACTAGTACAATATTGTACTACGGTCGCGTTTGAGTGGGTCTATTCGGTGAGCGGGGCTTGTTGCCGCCCTATCCTCTGCCAGTCTCTCCCCAGTGTCTTCGAGACTTCCTCATCGGTCCACTCCCACAGTTCCCTCGCCACGTCCGCGTCTTCTGCAATTTTGCTCGTCTTCTCCTCCGTCGCAATGGGGATGAAGTACTTGCCCCTCACTTGGCACCTTTCCACTTCTGGGCTGGCCGCGAGGAAGATTGCCGTGGCCGCTCCGTCAGTCGCAGACTGCCCAACGAGGTGGAAGGCGCCCTTCACCAGATTCCCAGCGACGCCGAAGAGCTCTTTCCAGGTGTCCATCGCCGCAGTGGGTATATTGCCGGGGAAAAACACATTTGCGTAAACATTCTCAATCCCCCTCTCCTCAAGGCGGCGAGTAAGTTCGCGAGTAAAAAGAATATTGGCCAGCTTGCTGCGCGCATAACGGTAAGTAGAGTCTACGCCCGCAAACCTCTTTGTGCGCGTAGGCGAAGTCAATGTAGCAAAGTCGATCTCATGGCAACCCATGTGCAGAGAGGACGACGTAACCACGATTCGAGCGTCACCATGAGCTGTCGCCGTCGACTCCATCAAGGGAAGAAGGATATTTGTAAGCGCAAAGTGGCCGACGTGGTTCACTGCAAAAATCGTTTCTATCCCCTGCGCTGAGAGGGTGTACTTTGGGACTGTTGGAAGTGCTGCGACGCGGTTAATATGTTGTATACGGTATGCCTTTTAGCTTGAGGGAACTTACCAGCATTGTCAATCAAGATATCGAGCCGCGATAGTTTTTCTAACAGCTCGTGCCCGACTCTCCCGACGGACTCGATATCGCCCAGATCGCAGGCCAGGAATTCTGTGCGCCTTTCAATATCGTCCGTGGCGAGACCTTTGTTCTCATGCCAGTAACTCTTTGCCTCTAGGAACCTAGACTCGGTTCTCGCGATAATGTAGACCTTGGAGATGCCATGCAGGAGAAGTTGCGCGGTTATTTCTTTCCCAATACCGGCTTGTCCACCGGTAATAACAGCAACCTTGCCATTAAGGGGGGGAGTCTCGGAAAGGGAGAAACTCGAGAAATTGAGGAACCCCATCATTCTAATGAGAGCTATGGGATTGAGACTCGGAAGTAGAGATAAGGGGTTATAGAACCGTGGGGCCGATCGCGCCATGGCTCCAGCTGGAGTGGTAGTTGTGTCTGCCATGCTTGTTGCGTGTTATCGGGTGGAGGTGGAGTTCAAGATGTCGCACGGCGATGAATATAGTGACGTAAGAGGGCTCATTGTCCCTCCGGATCAACTTTGCTTAGTCATGGCATCAGATATGGTGTAGTTATGCAGAGCACTCCATGTTTAGTCGAGTCGCGCTGCAGGACTATGGTCGGGGCAATGGAATCCATCCTTATAGCGCGATTATTCTTATAGCAAGAGCTTGGGATCAGGGTGGAGCCACATATTCATATTCTTATAACGCAAGACTCTTGCACCGCGGCTCGACTGAATGACTATATCTTTACCGTTACGGCATAGCAGGATATATACATCTGCTTGACATTGCAGTCTGTTTTTTCGTTGGATCATCCTCGAGGACGTCAAAGCATCCATTTAGTCGCTTTCTTCTGTACCAAAAAAATGACGATGAACTCCCTGGTGTGTAGTCACAACCTTTGCCAGGAGCAGCCCTGTAGAAATGCCTCAAAAAACCGCTCTTTTTGGCGCAGGTGGTCAGGTTCTGTTTGGAAACTGTTGTAATTTGCCTTGCCGCCTGGGTTGGGGCGCGCGGCACGCTGGTCGTCAGGGCTATTTATGGAGCAGCAACATTCTTGTACGCTACTAGCATACACGGGGGGTATGTGACTGCGGTTTATGTAATGCTCGCACGGAGAATTGGGAGCATGAGAAAGGAGGACTGCCAATTGGGCGGAACAGTGGGTGGAAGGCGCAGCGAGGCTGCCCCTGGGGCATCGCAATAAGCATAACCATCCTTTCGTACCACGGCGGTTATCCTCAAGCCACATTCTCGGATAGGCGCAGTTTAAGGCGTCTAGGAATTCCACGTAAAATGTTAGAGTCCAGAATCCACATCTTAAGACTCACTGAACATCGCCTCGATAATAATGAGAAAAATGAGAAATCTTAAACGGATAAGAAGGCCTAGTGAAGACAAGACTGAGGTCTAAATCCTCTCCGTTCGTACTATGCGGTTCGCATCTAGTAACTAACCCTCCTCAAACGCTAGGGGTCAGCTACAGCGCCATCCACACACGCGCCATCCGCACCGTCTTCCATCCCGCCCAGCACCGAGGAAAACTTGCCTTTTGGTCTAAAAGTATTGGCAGAAGGAACGGATCCGGTCGTTGAGTGTGTACATGACCCACCCATGGGGGGAACCATTACACTTACGCCGGACTGTGCGTAGCGTAGTTGCTATACATGGCCTAGACGGTCACCGCGAAAAATCTTTCACTGCTGGTAATAATGTCGCTTGGCTACGGGACAGTCACATGTTGCCTAAGATTCTTCCCAACGCACGCATTCTAACCTGGGGATACGATGCCCGGACACGGAGCTCGTCGCTTTTACCGACTCAATACCTCCACAATCATGCAGAAATACTCGTCCAGGACCTTTGCCTGGATAGGGAGCTTATCAAGGTTCGCAGATTGTTCGCATTGTTCTTTCTCCCTTTATTGACTCGTTAATAGGCTACGAAGAGGCCAATAATTTTCGTGGCTCACAGCTTAGGTGGTATTGTGATAAAGAGGGCAGGTGACAATAACGCATTAAGTTTTTGGAGCCTTTCTGAGTCGGTTGCAGGCTTTGATATACTGCCATCTCTCCGATCTTGACAAACACACGACCATGAAGCTTTCAACGTACGGCATCATCTTTTTGGGAACCCCACACCAAGGAGGCGAAGGAGTTGCTCTAGGCACCCGAGTACTAGACGTGAAATCCGTATTTCTTCATACGAACAAGAACCTGCGTTTCCAACCCGAGAAGGAGCCAGAGAGGATTCAAGAACAGCTTGTTGACTACCGAGGAATTCAAGCAGAATTTGCCACAATATTTGCCTACGAGACTCTCCCCACCCCTCGAGGTCCGTTGCCAGCAGCCGTCGTAAGTATATCTCCAACGTCATGTTTCACGGTTTTGGGCTGAAAATTTCTAGGTTGTTCCCAAGTTATCAGCTGTCGTTCCAGGAGCTTCTAAGACAGAGACAATTGCAATCCACGCTAATCATGTTGAGATGGTTAAATTTCCCTCGCCGGGCAATCAAGGTTTCAAGCGTGTGAGCGGCCACCTTAAATTGATGGTTAATAGGGCACCCGATGAAATTCAAAAGAAATGGATTGCCCGCGAAACAATGGATATGGGTACGTCTTTGAGCTTGTCATTATCGATTATTGTTGGTCTGCCTAATCACAATTCGAAAATTCCCGCGTGTGTGAAAATCAAATGCACGGAACTCTTGCAGGACTGACAATTTTTCGATCGCATGATAAATTTCTGCTGAAGCTAATTTCAACCCGGCAGCCCTCGTTGCAAAGCCAAAACAATATTTCCGCGTTCCTTTCGACCTTAGAGATGTTCCACGGAGCAATATCTTTGTAGGTCGCCAGCCAGAAATAGAGTTAATGAAGCAGAATCTCCTTCGTAATACGGATGACTCTGAACGAAAAGTCTGCGTAGTGTACGGACTTGGTGGAATAGGTAAAACTCAATTGGCCATAGAATATGCAAGACTCCACAAAAGGTCGTATACATCTGTTTTCTGGCTGGACGGCAGGTCAGAAATGTCGCTGGTTCAAAGCCTCCTGTCGATCGCAAATCGATTACCAAAAAGCCAAATTCTAAATTTCGACTCGCAGGAGATTAGGGGTATTGAGGAATCGAAGGAAAGAGCGCAAGACGTGCTCCAATGGTTCGCTTTGGAGGGAAACTGCGGATGGCTTTTGATCTTTGATAGCATCGATAGAACATCCTTTGGAGCATCCGGCAGCGGCGGCGAGTCTCTCACGTCTTACAATATCACCAAATATTTCCCCAGAGGCGACGTAGGAACAATCATCATCACCACTCGCCTCCAACGCCTTGCTGATCTTGGAGACTCTATTAACTTACGCAAAATCGACATAAGAAATAGTATCTTAATTCTAGAAAGGCATGCAGGGAAAAGCCTGAAGCAGTCAATCAATTTCATCGCTAGTAAGGAAGGTGCAGAGGTCGAGGAATTTGATCCAGGTTAGTCTCCTATGTTACTCTGCATAATGATAGTCGTACACGCTTGTGTATTACACCGAAGCCACAGAGAGACATGCATGAGCGGGTTCGATCATTTATCAGTGATGACCTTTTACTGACATCATATCAGACGCTGTGGCTCTGGTGAAAAGACTGGAAGGCCTTCCTCTAGCCCTGGTATTTGCAGGCTCATACATTAGATCAACAACTATCGCCAAGTATCTTGAGTTTTATACCAATTCGTGGAACGACCTCCACGAAACTATGAATATTCGGCACGATTATCCACGACGGACTATCATAACGACTTGGGCGACTTCGTACCAAGAGTTGAAACGCAAAGACCAAGGAGCCGCGAAACTGCTACAATTTTGGGGTTACCTTGATAATCAGGATCTTTGGTTCCAGCTGTTGCAATGGCCAAGTTATCAAGCTCAGGCTCCTGATTGGCTTCGTCAAATTACAGCTACGGAGGTCCGTTTTATGGAGACTATTAGAACGCTTCTCGACTATTCCCTTATTGAGCAAAAAGAGGGCTCTCATAGCTACTCGATGCATGCGGTAGTCCATGATTGGATCCGAGAATTCGTAAATAGGGAGGGAGATGATGACCTTTTCCGATTAGGCGTCACTTGTGTCGGCCTTGCGGTTCCTACTCAGGATGAGAGAAGCTACTGGACTGCGCAACGTCGACTTTTGCCACATGCAAGCCGGCTGTCAGAATATTCACACAAAAATAAACTCTTCAGCATACCTCAGGAGGTAATAGATAATTCTTCGTACCTACACGGACTAGAAGCCCTTGGCAACCTCTACTCTGATCGGGGGAGGCTAGCTGAGGCCGAGGCCATGTACGAGCGGGCGCTGGCGGGGAGCGAGAAGGCGCTGGGACCAGAGCACACGTCGACGCTGAGCACAGTCAACAACCTGGGCATCCTTTATAAATACCAGGGGAGGTTGGCGGAGGCCGAGGCCATGTACGAGCGGGCGTTGGCGGGGTACGAGAAGGCGCTGGGACCAGAACACACGTCGACGCTGGACACGATCAATAACCTGGGTATCCTCTACTCTGACCAGGGGAGGCTGGCTGAGGCCGAAGCTATGTATGAGCGGGCGCTGGCGGGGGGCGAGAAGGTGCTGGGACCAGAGCACACGTCGACGCTGGACACAGTCAACAACCTGGGCATCCTTTATAAATACCGGGGGAGGCTGGCAGAGGCTGAGGCCATGTATGAGCGGGCATTGGCGGGGTACGAGAAGGCGCTGGGATCAGAACACACATCGACGCTGGACACAGTCAACAACCTGGGCAACCTCTACTCCGATCAGGGGAGGCTGGTTGAGGCCGAGGCCATGTACGAGCGGGCGTTGGCGGGGTACGAGAAGGCGCTGGGACCAGAGCACACGTCGATACTGGTCACGGCCAGCAACCTGGGCATCCTCTACTTCGATCAAGGGAGGTTGACGGAGGCCGAGGCCATGTATGAGCGAGCGCTGTCGGGGAAGGAGAAGGTGCTGGGACCAGAGCACATGTCGACGCTGGACACGGTCAGCAACCTGAGCATCCTCTACTCTGACCAGGGGAGGCTGGCTGAGGCCGAGGCCATGTACAAGCGGGCGTTGGCGGGGTACGAGAAGACGCTGGGACCAGAGCATACGTCGACGCTGGACACAGTCAACAACCTGGGCATCCTCTATAACGTCCAGGGGAGGCTGGCGGAGGCTGAGGCCATGTATGAGCGGGCGCTGGCGGGGTGCGGGAAGGCACTGGGACCAGAGCACATGTCGACACTGAGCACAGTCAACAACCTGGGCAACCTCTACTCCGACCAGGGGAGGCTGGCTGAGGCCGAAGCCATGTATGAGCGAGCGCTGTCGGGGAAGAAAAAGGTGCTGGGACCAGAGCACATGTCGACGCTGAGCACAGCCAATAACCTGGGCAACCTCTATTCCGGCCAGGGGAGGCTGGCTGAGGCCGAGGCCATGTATGAGCGAGCGCTGTCAGGGAAGAAAAAGGTGCTGGGACCAG
Source organism: Geoglossum cookeanum (assembly GCA_021527025.2). Lineage (NCBI taxonomy): Eukaryota > Fungi > Ascomycota > Geoglossomycetes > Geoglossales > Geoglossaceae > Geoglossum > Geoglossum cookeanum. Next base: position 68,489 of record JAJDFF020000054.1, read on the forward strand.
AGCACACGTCGACGCTGGACACGGTCAGCAATTCGAGCATCTTCTACTCTGATCAAAAGAGGCTGGCTGAGGCCGAGGCCGTGTACGAGCGGGCGCTGTCGGGGAAGGAGAAGGCGCCAGGACCAGAGCACAAGTCGGCGCACGTAGACGCTGGACAAAGTCGACAACCTGAGCAACTTCTGTTTGAAACAGGGAGGCTGGCTGGAGCCGAGGCCATGTACGAAAGGGGGGGAACACATACGCCTCAACGATGAGATGCTGCCCATCCACCAACGGCATGCTCGCTATATATACTAGTTCGCCTTATTATTTTCTATTCTAGGAGATTCTTGGTCACCAAAGTCAGCAATATAACATGCTTCTAGATTCTTCACCTTGTTATGTAAACTTATGAATTATGAGATATCTTGGGAACACGAAAGAACGGATGAGAGTAGAAGAAAATAGAATAGAATATGTGGCAAAATTTCAGTCTTGATGAGTTACTAAAAAGCATCTACGAATGACGTCTAAACTCTCTGGATCTGGAAGGCAAATTCGCTGACAATCTTTACTTTCCCTCGAAGAGTAATGATGGTAGCCGGGGCCAATTCAGCTACTCCGGGCGAAGATTGTGCGGGAACCCGAATGTACCCTTATACGGGCTAAGGTTCGTGGCTTTTTACGAACCTCTATCATTTATGAAATATTGATATGGGCCGGCGGGTTGTTACCAGTCGAGAAGTCTCGTCTCCCGTGTGGAAGAGGCCGGAAAAATGACTCGGTGATACAGATTGTGAGCAGACTGTGGTTGCATGGAATGCAAACAATTCCCGGTAGGGAGAGTGGTGGTAGTAGTAGCAGTAGTACAGGCTACTCGTAGGGGGAAAAAAAAGGAAAAGAGAACTCGGCCGGCCAAGCGATCCCTTACTAGAGTCGCTAGCTCTGGGATGGGGTTGCCCTTTTTTCTTTATTTTTCTTTATTTTTTTTTCTTTCTTTGGCCTATTACCATTATCGTCATCATCAGCAACCGTAGAAACCCAGAGAAGGGAAGAGCAGATGGGACGAGACGAGACAGAGAGAAGGAAAGAAAGGTATAGTGCGAAGGGCATTTTCTCTCCCGGGGTTGCCTCTAACGTCTGTTTGTTTGTTTGTTTAATTGTTTGCTACAAGCTCCCCCCTTTTCAGAGGCTTGCACCAGTGTGTCCAGAGGCGCTGGGAAATGATTTATCCGCGAATGACCCCCCGCCATAATCAGTCACTGCACCCGCCGACGTGACCATATCCACTTATCCTGACACCCCACACTCGTTCGCTACCGAAAGGATGCCTAGCAGGGCAGCATTGGCGGATAAGTGTTTATGGCGTAGTCGAGTGCGTCGCGATTAGCTCGTTCAAGGTAGGGATGAACAGGAATTCTTAGATAGCTATAGGGTCCTTAAATCGTTGGCGACACCGGGATAAGACGGGGAGAAAACAGAAGGGGGAAGTACATGCATGAGGGGGCGGAGTAAAGAATACCTCGCGGTCAAGCAGGAGCGAGGTTATGGTCGAGAGTCGAGGTAGGAAATAGTGATGATTTGTGTTGACGGGGTTGAAGCTCGCAAAAGCGGCGGGAGGGCAAAAGCCAGACCTCTGTGCTCTGTACGGAGTACAGTGCCACAGCAGCTTTCACCTCTTCCCTATTTCTATACAGATGAAAACAGGGGGAAAACGCTGGATATCTGTCAAGCAAGTTGCTGGAAAACGATCAGTCTTATGCGTTTGAGCTACATCTTAAGAATTGTGCGGAGTCAGTGCTCTATACGCCCGCTGAGGAAGTCCCGTCCTGCTTGAGATGAAGGACTCGCCACCTTTGAACCACTTACTCGCGGTTCTGCGCGAGAGAGACATCCCGTTATCGCGTGACGATGTGAAATGGGCATTTCAATCACCCCAGACAAGCGCGGAGGTCAATTCATGGGTGCAAAAGTTTCTCGGACCAGATACACTACTATCGAAGGAGGAAGTTGAATTGTGTGATACCCCCTTGACGGGCTCTATTGCCTTCCTGTCTTCACTTACTCACGTGGATTAACCTAGGTACTCGGAGCTGGAGAGGACCGGCATCGCACGAGAGATAGCGACCGCTCATGACCTCTCTGTAGTAAAGCCTGTCTCGGACGATGAGATCCGCTCTGCTATTGAAGCATTGGAAGCTTCGACCGCGGCAATCAACAAGCAAAACCTAACCTTGAAAGCCCAAAGAGAGTGCTTAGAAGCTATCGTTGCAGAAAACCACAGTGCGGAAACTACTCGGCATCGGCAGGGTGACCGGCGTAGCAGGAAGTTTGCCTTGGAGAAGCAACATGTGTCAGTCGCTGTAAGTTGTGTACCGCCACAGCCTACCTAGCCAGACTAACAGACAGTCGAGATGGAGGAACTTTCCCAGGATTTTACGTCCCAACTATCTTCTATCCAGCAGCAGGTTAAAGCTGCAAATGCAGCTCTAGTTCCCTCTGTGACAGAGTCGCTGAAGAGCGACGACAGAGTCTTTGTGCGGCTAGAAAAACTGATTGCGGATTGCGCATGTTCTGAAGACACTGATGAAAACATCGGTGTGAGATCCGAGAAGCTCTCGAAGAAGTATGGACGGCGTATCTCATTGATGGGCATGGGCGGGCGACGCTAACAGTATCAATTTAGACTTACTGAGTTCAACGCGGAGTTAATCCAGGCCCGTCTCGACCGGATCTATGTTCAGGCCGGATTGACCGCCTCTCCGACGACTGAAACAACACTAGAACGTGAGAATAAAAATGAGGATATTGAGTCCCTCCTTGGGGATCTCGAATCTCTGTACTCCGAGATATACTCTGTTGCAGAAATGTCTGTCCAAAACCAGTTCCTAAATCCAATATTAGGAAAAATAAAGGAGGATGATATACAACGAAGATCTATCTATGAAGAGAGAGTGAAATATGTACGGCCTAGTTTGTTACTTTTTGTTCCTTTTCTACAAGCTAAACGAAGCAGGTCTCATCTACCTTAGAATACCTCACAACGAAACTTAATAACATTAGAGATCATATCCAAGCCTACAACTCCTACCGAGAAGGCGTCGAACTCCTTTCGGCCGCTGTGAAATCAGAGCTTGGTGATCCAATGTCCCAGCAGACACCATCTCACGGGAAACACGGATCTCCAATTCGCAGGCGGCCCTCAGCCACGATTGCCAAATCCCCCGCCCGGGAGAAGAGAGCCAAACGACGAGTCTCGGGGGTGTTTGGAGAGGAAGAGGAAAACCCAAGCCAGCAAATCCTAAAGTCCCTGGGTATCTCCCTTCGCGCGGATTGTAGTCGACAAGACGCTGAGAATTCCCTCATGGCCGCTGTATCAGAGCGAACGCTAAAACTACAAAGCCATCTTGCAAGCCTGGAATCGTCGACAGACTCTTCGTTGGCGGCTCATCTCGGGGACGCGGAGAAGGCCCTGCAGCTTCTTTTGGACGCACTTTACCTAGACAGTCAATCGAGCGAGGTGTGCTTGTTAGATGAGGACACAAAGACGAGAGTCGAAAAGCAGGAGCGTATGGTCAGTGAGGTCGGGAGTAGGATGAGTGCTCTAGATATGGAAGTTCTACATGATCGCCATAAGAAAAGAGATGGTTTTGTGGAAAGGTGGTACGGAAAATCTTAGTAACAATAATAAATGGATGTTTGATGGACAGGCCAGTAGAATCCTCTCACCGTCAATTCAAACGCCATCTACCGTCTATAGTAATGTATCTGCATACAAAGGGGGGGGAAAGGTGGTGGAATCTCTCAGGATCCGATTGTGTTTCCTTTTACCAGCCAGGTTACCAAGTCCACTTTCGTAGCTACAGCTACTGGCCTTAGGTCGCTGGCATTCTCGTCATCTTCCGTCACGACAGCTGCACTATTCCACTTTAAAAACTGATTCAATACAGATAGCTGAGTGTCCATTGTGATCTTGACATATCTACGCCCCTGGGAAGGCGCACGTTTGTCAGTTGTGCCATTTTGCTCTCCATTTTCCAGTTGACGCGTCGTGGTTCTAGTATCCTTCGGATCTGTCACTATCTTGAGCCTGGAAAAGTCAAGCATAACTTTCTCGACGGTGGTCTTGGCATCTGCTCGTCCTTGGCCCATCCAGTTCAGGATTTTACCCAGGGTTACAAGGCCGACGAGTTTGTTATCGGAATTTAGGACTGGCAATTGATCGAAGCCCTTGTTGCGCATTGTCTCGACTGCGTCCCCGCATGGCGAAGATAATGGTACCGTGGTCACAGGCTGTAATTGTAAAGACCTTACTGTTGCTCTGTAGAGCTTCATGGGCGGAGGTGACGGTAGGAGATCGTTCGCCGCCAGCCAGCCGTCATCCGCAAACTTTAATGAGTAAGTAAAAGAACATACCAGTGTTTAGGGAATCAAACCTTGCTCAAGTAGCTCCTAATACTATCTGGTAGGATCACAACAACAACGTCCCCTTTCGTTAGGCCCAGATCTTTGACCCCGCGGACCATTGCCGAAATAGCGCTACCACTACTGCCCCCAACCAGCAGGCCTTCCTCAGCAATTAACATACGGGCGTACATAAAGGACTCGCGGTCCTCAGTTTTATACCACTTGTCAACGATCTCCCGATCCAGGACTTTCGGAACAAAATCGTATCCAATGCCCTCAACCTTATACCCCTCGTTGGCGTGCTCATGATTCAGGGTATCTGGGAGAGCCAAGATAGAACCATGAGGATCTGCTCCGATGACCTTGATATTAGGGTTATGTTTTTTTAGGCCCCTTGCTAGGCCGGTAATAGTCCCTCCAGTGCCAACACCCGCAACAACCGCATTTACTTTCCCATCCGTTTGGGCCCATATCTCTTCGGCTGTTCCTAGTTCATGGGCGTAAGGATTGTCACCGTTGCTGTATTGATCGAGGATGTGGGCGTTTGGGATTTCCTTCTCAAGGCGCTTTGCAACGCCGATGTGGGATTCCGGGTCATCATAGGGCGCCTCGGTAGGGGTACGGATGATTCTAGCATTTAGTGCTCGGAGAACGGATATTTTCTCTAGAGACATTTTCTCGGGGAGCGTGATAATGGTCTTGTAACCTACTATTTATGAGCTTCCTTGCGACTGGACGTTGTAGGAATGCGGGTACCTTTGACAGCAGCCACCAAAGCAAGCCCAATACCACTAAATGATAATTAGCAAACCTGAACTAAACACCCAAAAGCCCCCGCCCTGGGAGCAGCCACAAGAACGCAAAAAGAGGGTCTTACGTATTCCCGCTCGTCGGTTCAATCAACGTATCGCCAGGCTTGATCCTCCCGGACCTCTCTGCCTGTTCAATCATCCTCACCGCGATTCGATCCTTAATGCTCCCTCCGGCATTAAAATACTCTAGCTTCGCATACACAGTTGCCTCGATCCCCAAGCTCTGCGGAATGGCATTCAGCCGTACTATTGGCGTGTTCCCGATCAGCTGCGTTATGCTATCTACTGGTGCGGGAGGAGTCGACATGGCGGTATTCCCGAGGGCCAATGTGTGATTGGAGAGTGTGTCTAGGTCTGGGTGCTGGTGAGCGAGCGGGTTCGTCTGATAGATTTTTTATATTCGAGCAAAGAGAGCATGTACCTTGCATGGCGGCAGCAACGGCGGGTAGAGGCAGTGACTGCGGCGTCTACGGGCGGTATGTGTAACGATAGTAACGGCGGATACAGGCAGTGTGGAGAGTGGAGAATGGGGTGTGACAGTGTGCAGCGGATAGTGGCAGCAGATGGTGGCAGCACATGTACGTACTTATGTACTTGTACGTCGTCCCCGTACAGCATCCGCAGCAGCATCCGCAGCAGCAGCAGCATCCGCAGCAGCAGCAGCAGCAGCAGCAACAACAACAACGACGACGACGACGACAACGGGAGAAGACGGCTTGTCGTCATCGACTTGCTCCTACAGCTCACTAGACTGCCGATGCTAGCCGAGCGTTTATCGGGGCGGTTGGCGATGCGCTCTCCGCTTCCTACTTTTTTTCGAGGCATTAATGAGTGTTTGGGGTCGATATTGGGTTGATTCTCGGGTGTCAGGAACCACTTTCAGATATTAAAGGCTTGGGGCGTGTGGGTGTTATTAGGGGGTTGTTTGGGGCAACCGAAGATGCTACATATCGGGAGCTTGTCCCTGGTCTGCTCCGGACACATCTCTCTACATAACTCCCGGAATAAATGCTCACCGAGCCAGCCACTAGTCTGGGTCTGGCATCTCTCTAGAAGGCTGGGTGCTGGAGGGCAGCTCATATGTGTCTGCCCATCCAGTCCAGCCACTTTCCTATGTCGGGGCCATCCCCACCGAGGACGTTCCCACCCTCAACTGTTACGAAAATGCTTGCCTCTTCCAGCTGCCCAAATTCAAACCGGCCTTCTCCCCCATCTCCCAGCCATTCCCTCTCCTCGAGCATTCCATCGGAGTCGCTCAGGCCAGCCCCAGAGTCTAGCAAGCCCACGGCCCTCGAACTCCGGATTTTGGTAATCTCAGACTCCATCGCCGTTTTCACAAGCGGTGCCGGGAGAGCAGTGAAAAGATCCAGCTTGTTCACGGCTATCATTACTGGCATCTCCCTGCGAGTCTTGGCAGACGATGAGTGCTTCTGTAGGAGCAGCAGGACATCGTATAGATACTCTGCCGCAGCGCTAAGCTCCCCATCTACCCGCTCCCCACTTCCCGAAGACAAGGCTGCAGCGTCAACAACAAATATTATTCCTTTTAGATTCCGAGGCCTTGTGAGATGGCCTAGGGCATGGTGTCGCAGTTTCGCATGCCCAGGGGTATCTACGACGAGAAACCGCTTGTGGGTCCGGAGTGTGGGATCGTTCGAAGAGCGGTAGGTGGAGGACGCTGTGCTGGAAACGGGGAGAGAGGCCTCGACGCTGATGGGAATTTGGGACGTGCGGGTTGCGGAAGGCTCTCCGCGTTCAATCTAAGAATCATCTTTTAGTCCCGTACTTGATCCCGTACTCTTCGAGGCACAGGGCCACTGCGGGCGACATACACGAGTGAGAAGACTGGTCTTGCCTGCGCCACTGAGACCGATGAGCAGAAACGAGGGCAGGTTCGTCGAACTGCTGGATCGGTAGAGGACGAGGTGCAGCAAAAGCGGCACGAGGAGGCAGATGAAGATCGAAAAGACGATGATCGATGGCGATGGGCTCAGTAGTGAGGGGACCCACTTGCGGGCGGCCTCCAGACGGTCCATGTTTCCCCGTGTTGGATTTGGTGTTTTGGATGCGGCCGCAGCGTGAATGGCAAATCGTCAAGAGCCTGGCTGCGGCCCCCGACATCGCCGCGCCGCCTTAAGCGTTTTGCTTCACGTCTTTTCCTCAGGTTCCATCCACGTAACCCTATACTCTACTTCGTATTCCTGTGCGCACCTCCAATCTCAGCTATGTCCGCCGACCACGGCTCATCATCGCACGCGGGCGCGGTGCTTGGTGCACCGAGTAAACGGTCGCCCACCTTTCCTAGTAGCAAGGCCTCTATCGCACCCCCGAAAGTCACTGGCGATGACCGTGTGGAGCTTAAGGACATTTTGCCAGCGGCGCCAGCGCTCCCGGTCGAACAGGACATCATGCAATTAGCCAGGATGGGGGAGCTGGGCGCAATACAGAGACTAATTGATAACGGTGATTGTACTGTAAACTTCATGGACGAAGAGGGCATCACTCCCTTGCATGTAATGACCCCTTATTCTCCGTCAGGAGCCTATTTACCTGATGCTAACACTAAGGCTGGGTGGGCTAGTGGGCGGCGATAAATAGTCAGTACGCGCTCTGCAAGTATCTAGTCGAAGCTGGAGCAGATGTGAACGCCAAAGGCGGCGAATCCATATCCACGCCTGCCATGTGGGCAGCTCAGAAAGGCCACTACTATATTGTCAATCTCCTTTTACAGAACGGCGCGGATCCACTGCTCGCGGATGTCCAAGGCTACAATGTACTGCACCTCGCTACCTTTGATGGCGATGTCTTTCTCCTCATTCTCTTATTGCACCACAATATCTCTGTTGATATCCCAGATCCTCACGGCCATACTGCTCTTATGTGGGCAGCATATAAAGGACACCCTGCTTGTGTCGACCTGTTCCTTCGCTGGGGGGCGAATGTTTATGCAACAGACGAGACGGGTTTTACTGCCTTACACTGGGCCTTGGTACAAGGGAATCATGGCTGTGTGCAAAAGTTGATCGAGTATGGGTCCGATAGGTTTGCAAAAACTGCTACCGACAAGACCCCAGCGGTAACTGCGGAGGAGATGAAAACAACTTACATTTGGCACAAGGCGCTTTCAGACTGCGGTTACGATGAAGAGGGTAAACCCAAGTCCACGGTGATTCCCCTTGGTTACCTAATTAAGGACAAGAAAAGCTTTGCGGTGAAATTCTTCTTTATGTGGCCTTTCCTCATGATCTGGTGTGTGGTAATGGTGCTGAGTCACATGGTTGTTTTCGCGGCTATCCCAATTGCGCTCGCTGTGGTCTACGGAATGCAATGGGTGTCTCAGGAAATGCTGCAGTGGGCCCCGAACGACATGAAGAGTATGCATCGAACAGTAGGTCTATCAGCGGCCTCAATCATATGGCCGTACTAAATCGCTGACTAATGGGGCAGCCCTTCTTGGCGGGTATATTTGCGGGTACGATGTTTTTAGTAGGCGCCCAGTGGTTAACAGCGATTCTCCCTGGTATGCTCCTAATGTCTCTTCCCCTGATTTCGTGAATCTAATTTTTTTTTCTCAGTGACTCTATGGTCCTATCCTATCTCAAACATCTTGTTTGCTGTTTGCTACGGCCTTTGCGGGTACTTCTACTTTTGCAGTGTCCTTTTCGATCCAGGTTATGTGCCAAAGCTCGGAGGGATCAGCCAGCAGAAAGCCGTTATCGATGAATTGTTTAGCTTATGGATTTTCGACGACCAGAACTTTTGTGTTCAATGTATGGTTCGGATGCCTTTAAGAGGGAAGCACTGTAAGAGATGTGGCCGGTGCGTTGCGAAACACGATCAGTAAGTAGTCTCCTACCGAGCCAGTTTAGATGAGCTAATAATTTCAGCCATTGCCCCTGGATCTACAACTGTGTCGCCGTCAACAACCACAGACACTTTTTCTTTTATATCCTAGCCCTGGAGATAGGGTTACTTGTGCTCGTCCGACTAGGGCTTGTTTGTAAGTCTAATGCCTTATCCACCTCGACTGGCACACTGACACTTAAAGACTTCGGCGCTTTGCCCGAACCTACCGTTCTCGAGTGCAATATATTATCCCCGTCTCTATGTCGCATCCTAAACTCGGACCCATTCACTGCGGTCCTGTTGGTATTCACAACTATACAGCTCGTTTGGATAACTATGCTTCTCGTGGTTCAGGTCATCCAGATTTCTCGAGCTCAGACAACTTACGAAAATATGAAATCCCAACGCATATATGACCAAGGCTACAAGGCGTCTGGGGCGATTGCTTCAGCTCTAGTGATCGGTGCAACCCTTCCCGAGGGGGCGAGGCCGCCAGTGCTAGATTTTGATCCTCGCGGCCACAACCACCATGGGCACAGCCACCAGGAAGGGTGGTTCTCACATATGAAGAAGTTATTTGGTCTCGACACATTCGTCGCCACAGCCCAAGATGGACTGGCTACCCGAAATAGATCCCGGCATGACCGCAACCCCTTCTCCAGGGGTGTCATTACTAATTGTAAGGATTTTTGTTGCGACTCGGCGCCGGTGTTTAGCAAAAGGGCAACAGGCACGGCCATGCTAGGCGGAGAGGTCGTCAATTACGCTAAAATGTACGAAAGGCCGTCCAGGATGAAGTTACGACCAAGACAGGGCACTCAGTCCAACGGAACATATCAAAGCGTCCCTGCTGATGATGGTGCTGTCTAGCTTTGAAAAGTCCTTCTCCTTGATGTATGATCACGTTCATGACTTCATTTGGCGTTTAAGGACGACGGGCAGCAAGAGGCAAGCTTTCTCACACTTGGCATTCAATCAATATATATATCTTCAAAATCGCTTCGGTAGTTATATATAATGTATCTCTCACCTGTTTCCTTTCTTTTTTCTTTTTTTTTTTTTTTAATATATCCTAGCGACATCCGTAATACATATACTACTAGCTTCCCAAAAAAAAAATGTCAAAAACTTTCTTCATTCATCCAAACCTAACCTAACCTTTCGAGACCGCTATGGCGGCAGGCATGCATATTTGTCCACTCTACCAGACCACGCCCCTACTCGTCAGAATTCACAAGAACCCCCTCAAATCACCCTGGTTTTGCGATGGCGAATAAGACCTCTTTGATGGCACGTGTCCTGTGCATCCGTATTCGATACACCAGCACGGGGCCGGGGGCACGACGGACAAACTCGGGGGGGCGGGATGTGAGTATGTATAATAGAGGGAGGGGTTAAAATAGAAAATAAAAGAATAAATAATCAATTACTAGACACAGTCACATAGTATCCATTTGCTAAAAACCTATTTCAATTCAGTGACTACTCCGCTAACCTGTCACATAGATGAGACGATAGGTATACGGAAAAGGCTCATCCCATCAGCGCTTGAGAAAAATGAGCCCAACATTTTTTTTTTTTTGCTTCCAGTCCCTTGCTAAACCATCGCAGTAATGAGAGGGGAGCATTTTAGCTATCCCGCTCAGAAAACAACGTAAAAAAAGCGCCTTGGCTCCAGAAGATGGAAGTAATTAACTTTTGCCTGGCAGAAGAGGGAAAAAGGAAAGATTCTAATAAGTGTTTACATCCTCAAATTCTTCTTCCTCCTCCGAGTCCTCTTCCTGCTGTTGCGGCTTCGGCTCTTCTAACCGGGGTTTCTTGGCCACTGGTGCTGACGAGGTAATGTCCTCGTCTACGGTGCCTTGGGTGAAGGCTGGGGTTGTTGTTTCTGTTGCGGGGCTGCTTCCTGATTCGCTATCTTGGCTCTTTAGCCGGGCCATAGCAGTCCCATTGACTAATTTTGAGCTTATTGGCGTAGGGACGGCGGCAGGAGTCCCAATACCAGCACTTCCAGTGCCAATGCCACCAACGTCCTCGAAGTCATCTTCGTCGTCCTCCCCACTAGTCTCGTCGTCCTCCCTTTCCTCCCGCTCCTCCTTCTCTTTTTCTCGTGCTAGTTCTGCATAGTACTGTGCAAGAGCGTCCTCCTCCTTTCCATTCCCCACCGCCTTCTTCTCTTCCTCTTCCTTTTTCAGGCCCAAGAAACCGTTTGCTGCCTGTCGTTCTTGTGCTGCGGCGGCTTCCCTCCTTCCCAGAGCAGTCTCTTCACCAGTGACAGTTGAGTTTGTGTGCCATACCGGAAGTTGATTTTGAGCTGCCACAGCTGCCTTGCGCGCTTGTTCTGCAATAAGTTCAGCTGCCGATTTCTCAGAGGCGCTTGTGAGTTGGACTTCTAGTTGAGTGGCTGTATTGGCGTCCCCTCTGACGGCTGTTGGGGCCGCTGGAGTAATGGTGGCGGGACCAGTTGGGTTAGTTATTTGATTCCGCGAAACAGGAACTGCGTTGGAAAACGCGCTTTCGAAGTCGTTGCTAAACATAACAGGTGTTAACCTTGTTCCCACATTTATTGCAGAGATATTTGCATACTCAGGAATATAGACTTCGTCGATCTGCTGGAGTAGTTTGATAATCGAGTTGAGTTGGTCAAATAAACGTGAGAGCGTCTTCTGGCCGCTAGAGTCTCCCACGTTCTCGTCTTCCCGATCCAGCAAGTGCCCACACTTGTGGCAGTTGAAGCCATCAGGGGCAGGATTATCCAGCACATCCATTAATGCATATCGGCTCTTGCACCGAGGGCACACGAAATCCTTCTTTTCCTCAGTTGTGCGTAACGAGCTCTCAACCTCCTTTGTAATCTTGTGCGCCCGATACTTGATAGCATCAATGGTCTCCCTGAAATCGACGAAGTAGTAGGTACGGTTGATAGGTCGCTGAGTGCCCTCTCTTGCCTCGGGGCGGCTATGACTGTTTGGGTACGGCTAAGATTCAGCATATGAACACATGTGGCGTGGGTGGTATCTTAAACACTAACGTACACTGCTAACAGCCTATCTTCCTTAAGCTTACCACAGAGCTTGTGTAGTTCCTTCGTCTGCATTCCAAGGAGATGGGCTAAATCGTCATCTCGCAGACTGAATCCCTGTGTCAACGCTAGCCAAGCATAGGAGTAGTTAACGCCACATACGCTGAATGAATCATTAGAGCATCGACAACTAGGATATGCTTCGTCTCGTAGAACGCGCGAGCAACTATTCTAACGAGCGACTTTGCGAGATCCATAGTTGCACAACCGGCAATGAGAGCCCGGTTGGGGTATGGCAAAAGGGATGATCGGGCCAATATAATAATGGAAGTGTCAAGCAAAGATTAAAGGTTTGTTCAAGTGAATGGCCGATAGTTATATAGCAAGCAGACAGAAGGACGGACAAGAGGCGCAGAGAGCCTCTTCGCGCTCTTCACACTCCTAGCCATTGGCACGATCGAGTAAAGCATTGCATTGTCGTACAGTGCACGGGCCCTGCCAAGCCTGAGGCTCATTCTGCGTTTAGCCTCACGGTTTTCCAATTGACGCTCAATTATAACACTTTGCAAAGGAATAGCAGCTGTGGTAATATGGATGAGACACCCCATGCAGTACCTCTTCCTGCGCCTGAAAAGCACCCAGAGGCTCTTCACAGCACGACTTCCCTCGAGACCGAGTCACGCCCGAACGCTGGTCGCAGGGACGCCGGTTCGGCGCCTCGAGGTCTCAGCAAAAATGGAGTGGAGGCAGTGGGAAGAAAGAGGAAAAGAAACACTGGCCGAGCAGAATGGAGGTGTGGACATACCGCCTATTGAGAGTGCTCCTATCACTAACAATGGGTTGAGTCGCGAATATCAAGACAAGAGAGCTCGCAATGATTCCCATAGCAACAGTCGTGATCCTGGCCTAGCATTCTCAAAGGAAGAGATTGCACATGAAGAGAGGAAACCTAAACGGAAAGTCGCAGTTATGATCGGGTATTCCGGCAGTGGATACAGAGGCATGCAGCTGTGTGTTCCCGACCGCTAATTCACCCATAACCTTTTACTTACTTGCGTTCCTGACAGAAATGTAAAAGAGAAGACTATAGAAGGCGACCTTTTTGCCGCTTTTGTGGCCGCTGGTGCCATCTCCAAAGTCAATTCCGATGATCCAACAAAGTCCTCGCTCAGTCGGTGTGCGCGTACAGATAAAGGAGTCCATGCTGCTGGCAATGTGATATCCTTGAAACTTATTATCGAGGACCCAGATATTGTGAGACGAATCAACGAGAACCTCCCCCCTCAAATTCGGGTGTGGGGCATTGAGCGCACGAACAACAGTTTCAATTGTTACCATCTCTGTGACTCCCGGGTGTATGAGTACCTGATCCCCACATATTGTTTTTTACCACCTCACCCTGGGAGCCTTCTCGGAAAGCTAGTTCTCAAAAACGCAGAAATGGAAGGTGACATAGAAGGTTATAATTCCCGACAGGAAGAAGTTCTGGATTTTTGGCCCAGCGTCGAAATGGACCAAATCGAACCTATCATCTCACAGCTAGATCCGGAAACCCGGGCTTCTGTCCTACAGCCGACAGACAAGAAGGATCGCCAAGCAGCCTCTGCTGCTGGCGAAAGGCCTCCACAGCACCCAGCCTTACGCAACGTAAAAACCGCCTATCTCAACGCCAAAAGGTCCTACCGGATCGATCCCCGACGCCTCCAACGCGTTCGAGACGCTCTTACACTATATAACGGTGTACATAATTATCACAACTACACGATAGGGAAATCCGCTCGCGACCCTTCTGCTAAGCGCAACATCAAGTCTTTTACTATTTCCGAAAATTCCCCTTTTGTTGCCAATGGCATAGAATGGCTATCACTGCAGGTCCATGGGCAAAGTTTTATGATGCATCAGATCCGCAAAATGGTCGCCATGGCCGCTCTATGCGTACGTACCGGCTGCCCACTCGAGCGTATCAACGAGAGCTACGGCTTCGCAGATATTAATATTCCAAAAGCCCCTGGAACGGGGTTGTTGCTGGTCCAGCCGGTATTCGACAACTATAATGTGCGTGCAGTGAAGGATTTTCAACGAGAGAAGATTGATTTCGGAAATTTTGAGGAAGAGATCAGGGAGTTTAAGCAGCGAGAGATTTATGACCGTATATATAGAGAGGAAGAGAACGATCATGGGTACGCCTCTTTTTCCCATTCCTTACATGTACTGAGATACTAACGCGCCTTATGGCATACTAGATTTGATGCCTTCCTCACAAATGTCGACAACTTTAGTAAAGATAGCTTTAATTACCTTACCTCAACAGGCATTACTAATACTGCGATACCATCCCGCCTCGATGGGAACAAGGCCAGACGCGTTGGGCGAGTTGAAGCGCAGATAGATTCAGAGGAAGGGGATGAGAGCGTAGGGGAATCTAGGCTAGCATTAGAAGAGGGTTGACCTGAGTGGGGTGGCTCTGTAACCAACTCTAGGCCTTAGGCAATGCCATCAGTCCCATAGGGGAGCCAAAAACGCTCCCACTAGCTTCAGGGTCACTCTTGTATTAGCAAGGCAATGATATAGCCGCCTGCCTATGAAGTAGGTAGCCCTAGCCCTCTGGCCCCGTAACTACAACCGGCAGCCTCCCACGTCAGCAACATCAAGATAGAAAGAAAAAAACACACCCAACCCCCCCAATGGTCGGGGAGAAGGAAGCCATCCAAATACAGAAAGTAAAAATCGGAAAAAACCCACACCCGGTCGGGATATGATAATATCAGCCAACTGATTAATCTGATTTGCTGAATCTTTATACCTTTTCTAGCTCCCCATCCCCTATTCCCCCCCCCCAACCCATATTTTACAAAACATCCGTCTCTCCTATGCAAAGGCAAATACGGAGTAATGGGATATCATAATCTCGGTATGCATTGCTTCGCCTTTTCTCCTATTCATACATGCAGGGCTTTCTGTGCACCTCGCGACCAGACAGGAAAAGAACAGTTGCCGAAATTATATGGATAGATATTCAAGAGGGGGGTGGGTGGATGCGTTTGAATGCATTTGAAGGCCTAACTCTGGGAAGCCTGGGGACGGGTGTGCAGGGAAAAAGGGTGGGGTACAATATCGTATTATTTTCCTATTCGATCTATTTTTTTGGGAAGGGAGGGGGTGAGGCTATAGGTACTTCTTAGGCTGCATTTTCAGCCGCCGTTTGTACAAGAAGTAGCCACCAAAAAGCAGGATTTGTGTGATGAGAAATAGAAAGATGATGACGCTCATTCTAGGTGCAGCGGAGGTGACAACTAAACGCGCGTTAGCATATTGGCCACACTCAACGAAAGACTTTGATCATTGCCGGTGTTCAGTAGGAAGGCAGTGGAGACTTACTATGACCCAGGGTTTGAGGTAGATGCCTCATCAAACTCAAGTGGGTGTTCTCTACCGTCTGCTGTAGGCTGGCCAAGTGCTCTCTAAACTCTTTTCCCTCGACATCGATCTTTATGGCATGTACTACTCTCTCAATGGCCTCGAGTTTGATACCGAGCTGGCTGATCCTTGCGGAGCTCTTTACTAGTTCGTTGTAATTTTTATCAGAATTCTCAGATAATCTCAAGGCTCTCTCATCTAGGTTGGTAATTAGTCTTGCCAACTCGTCGAGGCGCCTATTTAGATGGTCAAATTGCTCAGTAGAACCGTCCTGGGACTGGTAACCGGTAGCCTGCTCCTGTTGCTGCTGCTGCTGCTGTTGTTGTTGCTGCTGTTGCTGTTGCTGTTGCTGTTGCTGTTGTTGTTGATCGTGACCGTCAATGCGCACGCCAGAACTGAGGTAATACCTGAAGACTTCGAAAGAATCTGGATTACTAGCCGAGCTCGCCACAAGGCCGAAATAGTAGTCGTGAGGAAGCTTGATCTATGGATTGGTTAGTACTGCAACGCTGCTTATAGGTAGAGGATACTACCGCTTGGCTGGTGAAACACTCCGACTCATCTACTTCGAGCTTGAAGATACTCGCGCCGTGTGTAAGCTTGAGCTCGATAGGACGACCGAGATTACGGTATTGAAAATTACAATGGCCGAATGCAAGCGAGTCTATATTCTGCGCCGTTTTGTAGTCGGTAGAGCCGTCATTGAGGAACGCCCGAATGCTTCCTCCCTAGAACGTAGTTATCAGCAACGGTTCCCGTCGTAATACCACAATCACTTTCGAGGCCATGAACGCCCGGCCAGCTCAAGAGTTTTCCACGTACCTTCCCTCCGTAGTTGTCGATTACCAATGCTAAGCCATCAAATTTATCGATTGTGTGTATTGTTGACGACCCAACCTTCCTCCGGCCTTCTTTTTCGTACCAGAGGTGGAGACTCCCGTCGCCTCCGTCCGGCCCATTCACTCGAAAAAAAAGACTTGCAACGAACTCCGGATGGTCGTTCCTAGTACAAACTACTTAGCAATCATTGCAGAAACGGGCATCCGCCGCGCTGTATCGAGCTTGGGATTGGCCAAAGCACTAACTTGTTGTCTGCCCACAAAGCTGCCTTCGCATTTCCGGGATATACTGGGGTCAGCACAATACGGTCTGAGTACTACACGCCATGTCAGCAACAGAGGATTGTTTTGGGAGCCAGATCTCCCTACTATTTTTGGATAATATGGGTCGCCCTGCAAGCTCCATCCTTTTGGTGGTGACGATGTGTCCGGCGTTATCCTACATGGCGAAAAGCATTAGTTAGTCTGCACTAAGCTGGAGCCTAGGAAACCTACGAGCTCTCGTGGCCGAAGCTCAGTTTGGGATCAAACTGCTGCCCTAGGACTCTCAGAGACACAAGAGCCAGTAGGACTAGAGGCCGCAGGTTGCCAAAACTGCAGACCATCGCCACGACAATATACCCAGACAGCGGAATTAATTAGTTCAAGCAAGCCCTAGAGCCGAAATCCCAGCACTTGCCTACGCAGTATGGTCCCGCGAGGTAAGGGGAGGATTGAGACGCGGTGCTGATCGGGCCCAAAACGAAACTGTGGCCTTTCCAACGCGTTGCTCCAAATGGACATTTCGTGTACATATCGATTAGCTCCTGAAGGATCAGGATCACGTGCACCTCTTCCACCATTTCCCTCATCCCCAGATTCTCGTGGAACAACAAATGCGTCAATGGCGGAGCTTCACCCCTCGATAGCCCAGACCGCCGTGGTTGCTGCTGCCTTAAAGATTCTGCTGTTCCCGACGTAGTATGTCTTCCTCCGCGAGCTCCATCCACCGCTGCTAAGTAAGCCGACAACCTGCAGTAAATCCACTGATTTTGAGGTTCACCGAAACTGGCTGGCGATCACACACTCCCTCCCTGTCAGCGAATGGTATTATGAAGTATGTTTTGCGAGAAAGGCCCTGGGTGAACTTAAAGAAGCTAAAGTCCGCCCAGAGAACCTCTGAGTGGACTCTTGACTATCCGCCATTCTTCGCCTACTTCGAGTGGATACTGTCACAGCTTGCCCGGTATGTCGACCCGGGCATGCTTGATATCGCAAACTTGGGCTATGATAGCTGGAAAACCGTCTATTTCCAGAGATTTACAGTCATTGTAACTGAATTAGTGCTTGTCTTTGCGCTGCAATCGTATGCACTCCTAATTTTTTTGCGCTGTTAAAGCGGTGCTAACAACAGTGGTCCGAACAGATTCGTCAGAACCTCCTCACCCTCTGCGAAACGGACAGCTCAAACTGCAGCTTTATCGATTCTCCTCTCCCCGGGCTTCCTAATCATCGATCACATCCATTTCCAATACAATGGCTTCTTATACGGGGTTCTGCTGCTCTCCCTCATCCTCGCCCGTAAACCGTCGACTCTACTTCCTAGTGGCCTTATTTTCGCTACGTTGCTTTGTTTTAAACACATATATCTCTACCTCGCGCCAGCATATTTCGTATACCTTCTCCGAGCATATTGCCTAGGTCCAAGATCCATTTTCCAGATCCAGTTCGGAAACGTGGTCAGGCTCGGTGTTGGTATTTTGAGCGTCTTTGGAGCAGCACTCGGTCCCTTTGTTTATTGGGGGCAGATAGAACAGCTTTTAGGCAGACTATTCCCATTCTCCAGGGGCCTGTGCCATGCGTACTGGGCACCAAATATCTGGGCTATTTACTCATTCACAGACCGCATTCTCATTTACGGTAAGTAATCTAAGGTTTCTGGGCCGCTGCCCTTTCCCACTTCAACGTCCCTAACAGAAACACGAAGTTGCACCAAGATTCGGCTTAGAGGTCAAAGAAACTGGGCTTAATAGTGTGACCAGAGGCCTAGTTGGGGACACGTCGTTTGCTGTCTTGCCCGAGATTCCACCGAGAACGACATTCCTGCTTACCTTGTTTTTCCAAACTGTAAGTCTTCCAATTTATACGCTTGGAACCCTAATAACCTTGTATAGATATGCCTTATCAAGCTCTTCTTCCAGCCAAGTTGGGAGAAGTTTATTGGAGCTGTGACACTCTGTGGCTACGCTTCTTTCCTATTCGGGTGGCATGTCCATGAGAAGGCCATCTTGATAGTGATTATTCCCTTTAGGTATGCTCTAGGGAACTGGTCTATAAAGCCCAAGCTTACAATACTCTATAAGCTTGCTCGCCCTGAAAGATCGTCGCTATCTTGGAGCGTTTCGCCCACTTGCCGTATCAGGCCATGTATCGTTATTTCCACTACTTTTCACGACTGCCGGTTCGTAGAGATACTCCAGGACAAGTTTCAGAGCTAACAGTGAACAGAATTTCCAATAAAAATTGTCTACACAATTTTCTGGCTGATTCTTTTCCTCTTGGCATTCGATAGACTAGCTCCAGTGTATGGATCCACGAGGGCCCCACACCAACTAATGGCTAACATGGTATCCAGGTCAAACCGGACGCGAGTCTTTCTCCTTGACCGCTTTTCCACTCTCTATATAACTATTTCTATCCCCTTGATTATCTATTGTTCGCTCGTGCACCAGTTCGTATTCGGCAAGAAATACGAATTCTTGCCTCTAATGTTCACAAGCTCCTATTCCGCGGTTGGGGTTGTGGGGAGCTGGCTAGGATTCTTGGTGGTTTACTTCACGTCCTGATCTGACGATACCCAATACACGTATTTCTGTTACGAGGAAAGAGGAGTTTGGTCGATTATGCTGTACCCTTATAAGAAAGAAAACAACATAGTTATACACCATCTGTGCCCTCTCCTACATCCTAATGCCTGCATTTCTCCAATTGTGAGGCCGAGAACCTGAGCATAACCACAAGGATGAGGGCCATTCCGAGTCACCAGTCATAAACCCCTCTCAACCTGTATGTATAGTACATATTACATCACTCCGAGAGGTATTTACGGCGGACGATAAGAAGACTTGAATTCCAGAAGGTACTAGAGGTCAAAAATCATAGAGTATCGAGATTCGCCCGCAGATGCACTTTCATTTACCTTAGACTTGCCAAGCTCTTCTAAGCCATAAAAAAATGGCCCTATCGGAGCAGTGGGGAGGTTTTTTGAGATATACGGCTTTTGATTCCACCCGCGGTAAATTAGTCCCTAGCCTAGCGCTTTCAGGATATGCACAGTGACTTTGTGGCCCTCATCCACAAACGCCGGTCCAGCAGAATATAAACAAAGGGAACTTCGCTTCGATATAATACTATTCAAGTTTGGAATAATGTATCTTCCTACAGAGGTATTAGCATTATTGGGAGTATGGAAGCTGGAGCTGCACTTCTTACCTCACGGAGATATTCTCCAATATCCGCTTGCCGGAATGTAGCGATACCCGTGGGTTCTAGCCTTCTTGCCTCCGCGGTCGATCGTGCAGTGACTCCAAATCCCTGTCACATACACCACAGGTCAGCCTTTCTGGACTTTTAGCTCTCAAGTGACCACTAGGTCGAGTCTCACCAGAGGTGTATCACTCATGCTATACACCACAACTCCCTGGTGCTCTGGGCAATCCTCGCTCCACCTCCCCACATGCGCCTTCACTACATTCCCCCCATACAAGAAAGGCATCTCCCCATTCGGCTTTACCCACACCTTATATCTAGCATGCGGCGCAATGACGTCTAGCGCCGTGATATGTAGCCTGAATTTTCCGGTCTTGGTAAATTTCCCTAGGCAAGTGCCGAGAGAGAGTAGTTTGTCGCGCGATACACTCGTAGCGAAGTTAGCAAGTGAGAGGCGCACGTAATAGACGCGGGATTGGTGCAGCCGGAAGACATAGCGGTCTGAAGGGTCGAGGGAGGAGGAAGGCGGTGGAGCCACAAGGTGGCTGAGGGAACGGCCTGTGTAGTTGGCGAGTTTGGAAAAAAGCGTTTGGGTCTCTGTATCTGTTAGCTGACGCATGGTGGACAGCGTTTTCAGCACCTTGCGGAAGAGGTTATTGTTTGGTGATTGGGTTGGACATTCAAATTTCGGCTTGTCTGATAGGGTTGCTAACCCTAATCTCATTGGCGAGATCTTTTAGATCTTGGCGCTAAAGAAAAGATCAAACCGCGGCGCGCTCACCTTGCCATCACCTCCAGTTGCCGCTTTAAAGGGTGAGCTTGGTGAGCCTCACCGAGTTACCGTGCATCGCCGCTCACGGAAATCAAGTCTCTAGCACATTTCCACCCTTTCTGTCTCCAAGATGTCTTACAAATATGTAAGTCGACTAGACTTCCCTGTGCTTCAGCCACCACTAACCGTTACAAGTACATGGCCAACGCTATCCAGCAGTACTACTACGACCAGATCAAGAAAACGGACTCCATAGAGAACGACGTCGACAACTTCTGGCTCAATCTCTTGCCTGACTACTTCCAGAAGAGGCTGAACTTCGGCATCGAGCAGGAAGCACGTCCGCTTCCAGAAATCACCAAGCAGCGTGCCGACTGGACCATTCGCTACATCAAGAATGGTAGGTCAAAGAAGGTGGTCCTCATGGAGGATAAGCGTAAAAGCACGGAGACTCAGCCCGCCGAGTGGCGGGAAGCCCTCTCGCAGCTCACTAGGTGCCTGAAATTGGTACGCACCGAGAAAAATCAAGACCCCCAACAGACTCTCTACGGCGCCGTGAACATGGGAACCTACACCCGATTCTACCAGCTGGAGCACCACGAGCCAGAATGCGTGGACTATCCTGGCACGAATGGAAAGCCCTACGAGCTCGCGAAGGATGAGGCGGAGATTCATGAGATTCTGCTGGATTTAGTTCAGAAGACTTCTCACTAAGTTCCCCCGGGTGATCAGGACGCTGATGCTTTGGCTTTTCCTTGCGTTGTTTCTCGTACATAGTAATAGAATTTTTTTCACCATCCCAAGCCGCCCGTAGACCGCCGTGAGTCCGCCTGTAACCATAGACCTGGCCCATGGCCCGGAACTATTCTCTACCTCGTAGCCTTGCTACCGTGGGGATTTTGGGAAGTCTCATGAAGTAGAAAGATGTTGAATTCGGTAGCATATTGTCTCTCCTCAGGGCCCGACCACATGCCTGGTGGATTTGAATAACCGTCCGACAACTCGTGACGTAAGTAGTTTCTCAGCCGCAAGCAACGAGCAACGCCTAAGGCTCTAAAACTGCTAATATCTCTTCTGAGCGTCACTGTGATGGGTCCTACTATCTTTAGTTGCGTCCTCTGCGGGTTTCCAATCTGCGACCCTATGACGTTAGGCACCAGGTCCTGGTTAAGAGAATTTCGCATAAGTGAGTATGCTATAGGTAAATCTTAACGATTCTATGCTGATGGAGTCAGTCTATTCAAGCCCATCAGGAACTTTCGTCTCTGGCATCGGTTGCCGCGATCATCATGGGGCTGCTATGTGGATCGCACCGTCCGACCGCACTATGCGATGGGACGACGATTGTCTTCTTCCAGCGTCAGATGAGATTCCAGTTATGCGTCAGCATCCCCTAAATGGTCGTCATGGCTTTGTGCTTCATGACGCCTGCTGGCGCCTTCTGCAGAGAGCTTTTCAGCCCAGTGATACCCCTCTCAAGCGGCTACTCGAGGTCTGCGAATCATTGCCATTTCCACTTCGAGGAAACGGCGTATGTTGGGGTCACGACTATGGAGGCCTTCTTATCCTCGACGATCAGGGCCATTACCCCTGGGAGGACCGGCTTGTGGGGCAATGCTATAGCTCTAAAATCCATTTATACGCCAAAGAGAACCCGTACAATGTGCCGGAGATCCCTGCATTACTAGTGATGCGTCTAGAACATCCACCAGAGTTGTTACCTAAGACACAGCGATATGACTGCTTTTCAAGACTTCCATGGGAGATTCTTGAGATGGTGGCTATTACGTTACCCACTAGTGATGCCCTAGGCCTGCGCTGTGTTTCAAAAGCTTTTCTACCCCTCTTATCCAGTGGCACCTTTTGGGCATCCAGATTTGAGGCCAATGGCGATCGCGACTTTATATTCGAGAAGCGGAAGAGTCAAGATACTACAGATTGGATGAGTTTGTATCGGCTTACTAGTCATGCTCATAATTCGCCCGGATTACAGAATAGAAGGAGAATCTGGGACTTGATCAGGCCGCTTACTAGTTTGATAAGCCTACGCCTTGCGGAAGGTTCAAAGACAGCCTGCGCGGACCAAAAGTTTGCCCATCTAAGGTGGAATAAGGTAGCAGGAGATATAAGGAGTGAGGGATCTGACGGGTATCCAAAATACTTTTACGAAGGCTGCCGACTATTTGGTACATGCACGGCCTATGTGCCCAAAGATCTCTTAGGGATTAACTTCTTAATTAGCGGCATCAGAAACGTCAATTTTGTCGTGGGCATACGTCTCGTAACCAAGAAAGGTCCTGACATATGTCTCGGGTTTGGATCCAAGGGAAAAGAAGTCATTCATGAAGTCACAACACTGAGAGGGTTTGTTCTAGCAGTGGACTCAAGAGGCATCCATGCCCTGAAAGTTGTCAGCGAGGACGGAAGTCTATCAGAGTGGATTGGCTGTCCGAACGACTCACCTGTGACAGAGCGTCTTGCCCATTTCAACTCTATTGCTGCCCTGGAAGTAGGCTTTGATGTAAGCCTACGATTCCATCCTTATGCCTATTATTCCGCTAGTACTTACTTGCATGTCTGTATAGGGATTTAAAGTAGTCAGTCTCGGAGTTTCGGGGGAAGTCTCGCCTTCTGTCCAAGCGCCAAAAGTACAAGGCCTGTCATTGCGAGAATCAGCGCTATGGTATCCTATAGTACCTGAACCGGAATTGTGCTTGAACGAAGCGTCATTTACAGGTGAAAATCAATCGAGTACTGGATACCAGCCATTATTCTGGATCCATTTTGGCGGTCCTGGTGGTAGCTACCTCGAACATGTGACTGGAGTCTCCATCTACTCCCCAAGAGGTCTATATAGTCTAGAGTTCCATTACGACACGACTCACGGCCCTGCCGGAGCATACAAGCTTGGTCGTCACGAAGCTGTAGACGTTTCAGAGATTCTGGAGTTTCCCATTGATGGTGCCGGCGGTGAGCTCATTGAAATTCTCGAAGTCACCCTCCGGCGGTATGAAGCAGAGAATGCTTATAGCTTCCTTAAGCATGGAATATTAAAATCTGTCAAGGTGAGTTACTTCTATCTCTCTGGAGAGAAATATGGTTCTCTAGGTGATGCCCTTCTTGTCTTACTCCCGGCCGCATTGTAGATCACGACGAATCGCAAAAGGTTCTTCCATGCTGGTTCCTCACTAGATAACACTACTCTGAAACCTATAACGACTGCTCCTGGAACTACCCTTACAGGTCTTTATGCAAGTCAGGTAGGTGCAGATCCTACTGCACGAAGATGAGCGTTGTTGACAAGAGGTTGAAGCACTCGGAGTATGGTCTTATCAGCTTAGGCGCAATTTCAGAAGCGATTGACAACACATAGGAGTGAGCTGTGTTGGAATATGCCTAGCCGCCGTCAGCGCGCCATGGCGCACGGCTCAGAAATTGGATAGGGCTCAAGGGCAGGAGTGCCCTAGGGCATACCAGACGGGATACCTGCCCTTAGGTCTCAGGGTGCAAGGGCAGAGCCTTGTGGGCATTGGCCGCAGGCCAATGCAATGGACCTCCAGCTAATATATAAGTAGCGCGGAGGGTAGCTAGAATAAAGTAGAGAAGCAAGTCAATCAAGAAGTCATTCGCGCCTATAAGCACAAAGCCCTATTGTTTACATTGTGACTACTATATATATTGCCTCCACCCAATCGCCCGACCGACCCAACGTTAGCTGTGCCAATAGCAATGGTGAAGCCGTGCCAAACGCCACAAGGATTGTGGCGGTGGCGGTGCCATGATGCATTACGTAGATTCAGCTAGCATCATCGTACACTCAGCTAGCAATGAACCGGAGGCCTGCCATGGGCCATTGGAAGCATTTAAGACGATCGAAACTCCATGTAATTAGTTCAATAGATCACTAAGAATTCAACAGCAAGCCGTGCATTAAATCGCGCCTATCAACGTAGTGATCCTCTACTATGACCAAACTCGAGCGCCAAAAAGCCAGCCCATCTGGCGCGCTGGGAGAAAAGGTTATATGCTTTTTTTTTTTTATATAGTGCACAAGCTCA
Source organism: Geoglossum cookeanum (assembly GCA_021527025.2). Classification (NCBI taxonomy): domain Eukaryota; kingdom Fungi; phylum Ascomycota; class Geoglossomycetes; order Geoglossales; family Geoglossaceae; genus Geoglossum; species Geoglossum cookeanum. The sequence goes on from JAJDFF020000054.1 coordinate 93,109, forward strand.
GCCGGAATAAAGGAGAGGAATAAGGCATTCCTTCCTCCACCATGTCACCAATAGGATATTGCTATCCAATCAACCCTGTGCCGCGAATGTATCTTGCAGAAATCGAGATGACTGTTTGAGTTCCGACACCACCCAATCCCACCACCACCAACCCTAAAGGTATTGCCGTCCCCCATGCTTTGCCCGAAAGTCGATGCTCAATTACATATCTAGCGCTCAGACTGACGACGGGTTGGGATGCCGGCTTCTATGCCCAATGTGGAGAGGTGTTGCAGTTATCGTCTAGCCATCTCCTACGTCTACTTGCTTGCGGTGGTGGAAAGGAAGGAGTATCGTAGATAAAATGATCTGTAAAAATTGTTAGCCTAAAGTACAGATTATTAGGAAGCTGTAGGGCCTGTGCGGAGCCATACAATGATGCGGAACAGCCTCATAATTAACAAAATAGATTTGATTGATGAAGTCGCGGAATTACCTCACCCATGCTATCTGAAACTCACCTGAGCAAAGGGCGGCATTGCTCACCCACCAAATTCGGGGTGAAGTCACCGCAGTTTGCACTTTTCTTGGCATTTTGAGCCTCACAGCCAAAATTCTTAGTACCGAGTACATTGTACCTAACATTGTGTGACATCCCAGTTCCAAGGCACCACCAACATAATGGCTCAAATTTCAGCAACAAAGCGGCGCCGTATCTCTCCTACATTGGCTTCTCAGGGCAGAGATACATCCCCTTCTACTCTGGAAGCTGACGACAATCTAGCCAGAGCATCTCGGTGGGACTCAGAACAAGACTACGAACAACGTCCACGGAAATTGAGGAAACAGGAGGGGGAGATTACGAGACTGCCGATCAAAACTCCGGAAGGGCGAATTGAGCAGTTGGTAGTTCCCCTGGTGACAAAGATCGAGGGAGCGGAGAGCAACTCGGGATTTTCGGAAGAGGAGGATGGGGGGGAAGCGGAGGAAGAGCAGAACGAACAGGAAACAATGCCTGAGGTCTCATCACGACAACAAATAATTGAGGCAAAGGTGGAGTTGGCTAGAATCGCAGGCCTACTCAATGAAGATCCCGAGGAAAATGTAAGTCAGTGAGAGACATGCTGGGGCGCAGGCCTAACAATCGCTAACGGTCAATTAAGATGCCTTTATTCCGTTCACTGTCGCAGTTAGCATCATCAAGAAACTTTACGGTCAAAAAGCTAGCCCTAGCTACGCAATTGACCGTTTACAAGGATGTTATTCCCGGATACCGGATTCGCCCTCTTTTAGGGAATGATATGACCGCAAAAGTCTCAAAGGAGGTCCGACGGCTGAGGAGCTTTGAGCAGTCTCTTGTTGCTGGATATCAGAACTACATCCGGGAGCTTGCGCGACTAGCAAAAGAAGGCCGCGGAGACTCTATCGGAAAAGATGCAGCTAGCTTATCAAGTGTATCAATCTCCTGCGCTTGTGGATTACTAGTTGCTGTACCACATTTCAATTTCCGAGGAGATGTGTTGAAGATTCTAGTAGACAAACTTGGTGGGAAGAAGGTTGATGACGACTTCGTCAAATGCCGAGAGACGCTCGAAACAGTTTTTCGCAATGACGAGGATGGGGCCGCGTCTCTGGACGCTGTGGCACTGCTCACAAAAATGATGAAGGCAAGGCATTACCATATTGATGAAAGTGTACTAAATACCTTCCTTCACCTTCGGCTACTCTCAGAATTCTCGTCCAAAGGCTCTCGGGATAGTGTTGACCGCCCTGAGGACGACCCCAGCAATAACATACGTGGCAAAAAGAGGCTGAAAGAAAAAAAGCAGTTCCGCACAAAGGCACAACGTAAACTAGAGAAGGAACGGAAGGCCGTGGAAAAGGAGTTTAAGGAGGCGGATGCCACAGTCAGCCACGAGGAGCGGGATCGCAGGCAGGCAGAGACCCTGAAGCTAGTCTTCGTCACCTATTTCCGTATCCTCAAGGCTCGGACCCCGCGCTTAATGGGTGCGGTATTAGAGGGATTAGCAAAATACGCCCATCTAATTAATCAAGACTTCTTCGGGGACCTTCTAGAAGCACTTAAGGATCTCATCGGCCACGCCGCATCAACAGATCCCACCGAGGAAGACCTAGATGACCGCGCTGACGAGACCGATGAGGCCACTCAAAGAAATGCGATTCGTGAATCTCTCCTCTGTATCACTACCGCCTTCGCCCTTCTCCACGGCCAAGACAACTCTACTACAGGCCTCAACCTCGACCTAAGCTTCTTCACCACGCATCTCTACCGAACCCTCTACCCCCTCTCCCTCAACCCGGACCTCGAGCTCTCCGCCAAATCCCTTCACCTCCAAGACCCAAATCAACCCTCGCAACCACCCAAAAACAACAAAATCAACATTGCCACAACTACTATCCTCCTCCTTCGCACCCTATCTTACATCCTCCTCCCCCCACGCGACACCCGCGCTGTGCCCCCAGTTCGAGTGGCGGCATTCACGAAACAACTCATGACTACTTCCTTGCAGCTCCCGGAGAAATCTTGCGTTGCAATGCTCGCGTTGCTCACAAAGGTTGCAAAGTCGCATGGGAGGAAGATGGCGGGATTATGGAATACGGAGGAGAGGAGAGGAGATGGTGTGTTTGATCCGTTGCGGGCGGAGGTCGAAGGGAGCAACCCGTATGCTAGTACGGTGTGGGAGGGTGAGATTCTAAGGAAGCATTTTTGCCCTGAAGTGAGAGAGGAGGTGAAAGCGCTAGAGGGTATGATTGGGAGAATAAATTAAAGAGTTATTTAGAGTGATGGTAATACACCTGGAAGATATACAGAATACCCCCGTTACGTTAGCCAGTAGTTGCGTGTCCACCCTCCAACCCGCTTACCGATTTTCCCTCCTTCTCCCCCTCGAAATCCTCTTCTCCAAACGGCTCATCTAATCCCCGACTCCTAACCCCCACAACCTCCCCCTCCACTCCCGGGTCCCCAAACCGCAGCACGCTCCCCCCGATGACCTCATCCTCCATCCTATCCAAAGCCGCCAAAACCCTCCTAACATAACTAACCACCATTGCCAAATGCCTGTAATCCACCTCCCTCCTAGCAGCGAAAACGTTCCTCCACAACGCCGCCGCTAACACCGCATCATTACCCCTCGCAAACCCTTCATCATATGCAGCGACAGCGCCCCGGTATTGCACAAACAGGTCTTTCAGATATCGGCTGCGGATACCGCGGGCGTGCATATTATGATTCGTTAGCATGCGGTTTTCAGCATCGTGGAAGAAGTGATCCAGGAGGTGTTGGTGCCAGGAGGGGAAGGCGGTGGGGGGGAAGTAGCGCAGGCGCGTAGTTAGGAGGTGGAGGTGGAGAATTGTGATTTGAGCCCAATTGGAGAAGGTTGGGGTTAGTTTGAGCTCTGTGTTAGAGGGTTAGCAGTGCGTGTAGCCCCTCCCCCTCTTTAAGACTGCCTTCTAGAAGCATACCATCGTACCACCACCCCTCACCAACACCCAGATCCTCACCCTCCGCTGTCTTCGGTGCCTTTTGCCCCTTCATTCCTGCCTGCGGTATGGAATAATGTCCTACCCTTGCACACTCCTTATACAATCTCTCCGTCGCCCCAAATGCCACATACGTCTCTGTCGTCTTTCCTGCTAGCCGGCGGAGCTCCTTCGCTATCTTTCCGGTTGTAGTAGTGGCCTTATCCAGTTGATCACTTGGTTTGGAGGGCGTGGATAATGATGGGGTATTTGGGGAAGGGGGTGAGGGGTTTGGCATGGGCTCAGCGGAGAAGTGGGAGGGGCTTGTAGAAAGGAAATGGCGGGCGGGGATTGAAGTTGGGCGCTGGAAGTGGGAGTCAGCTCGTTGGATTTTCGGGGGGAGAGGGATGCTGGTTCTAGGATGGGCATTAAATGGGTATACTCACGCCTGATAGTCTCTGAGCGCTCTGCCTCAAGAGGCGGGGACATATTGTACAAGGTGCCCTAGAAGCCATTGGGACAACCCCCTAACCGTGTGTAGTTGCGTTTGGTCAATGGACGCATCAACATCCCAGAGGTTTGGGAGGGCACAAAACTCGGATGTGGCTTGGTAATACAAGGCTCACCCAGGTGGCGCCGCTCTAGTTGAGCGATACGCGCGCGAGCCTCATCTTCGTAGGATGGCCGCTAAATAATATAAAGGTGGACAATCACCCTGTCGAGTCACCGGTCCAGCCTGCGCTCAGCCTGTCCGTACGAGTGCAGGCGGCATGCTCACCCGCCAAATTGGGGTGAGGCCGGGGCGCATTTCTATAACCTTGGCGGGATCATTTCACGATTGTACGACAGCAAATCGGAATTAGACCACGCTAAACTTGGTGATCGCAGCATCCCATCCAGTTTGTATTTGCGCTCGCGAAGAAACAAAGATGTGGACATCGTAGCCCCATTCGGTATTTAAGGAATTACCCCAAAGAAACCAAGTTTAGAGCGTCAATGGCATTACCAACAATATCTACCGCAATATCATCACATCATTTCGAAACCTCCACCGCAGGTGCCCGAAAGTTTGGACTACCACTCCCATATTTAGCCTGCCAGGCGAAAAAGTACAGCAAAGCCGCTAGTGGCTGACCCACAAGGCAGAAACTAATCCAGAAGATGGCGTTTCCAAGGACCTTGCCATTTTTACCCTTCATCTTCTCTAGGGGGAGGGTGAGAGCTATCAAGGGAACCTGGACGAGCATGCCGAGGAACGCAACACCTGGTTTAGGGCGAGTAAGCATTAGCTGCGGTCTCCCAATCGCCTAGGAGTAAAAATGAGCTTACCGATGATGTTGTGAGTCGGTATCCCTACAAGAAGCTCATGCAAGACGGCTGAAAATAAAAAAACCATGAAGCTGGCAAGACCTGAACCCCAGCCTCTGGCAACAAGGGGAGCATAGATATGCCGCCTCATAAACGAATACACGGGCTTGTTCCAAGTCCTCCAGTATGTCCCCACACTTGGGCTGTTCCACCAATCCGTGTAGAACTCGCGATCACCGAACTGCGTAATTTCCGCCAAGGCATTTAGTCCGGACTGGAAAAGGGCGAAAAATCCAGCAAGCCATATGATAAGAGATATCGTAGAGAGCTTCATCAGCCGTTCGAGGACCGATATGATGTCGTGTTTCTGGATCTTGTCTAGAGAATTGCGCAGAACGGGAACGGCATATTGTGCAGACGCAATCCAGATGAACATGCCCAAACCTGCCACCTCCACGATGCGCTTAGCAAGAAAGCTCCACCTAATGCGATCAGAGCGAGGGTAGACAGGTTGGTACACGAGCGTTGGTGCCCACCAGAAATAGATGATGTTTCTTAGGGTGATGTTGCGCGGGTATGGACAGGAGGCGTATAAATCAGGCAGAGCGGGTGGAGAATGACGCGAGAGCAACACATGGCGGAGATCGCGGTTCGCAAGGGCATAGGATATATTCTTCAGCCAGACGACGATAGCATGCATTTCACACAGGGTGCCAATCAGGGGGTGGTGGATATATTGGTAGACCACAAACGTGGTGATGCCAAGGCATAACGTAGAGTTTATGGCGTGTGCAAGAGCAATGAACTGCCACGTAGGCCAACGCTCATGCATCTTCCGATCCTTATCTCCCGGCGCCTCACTCCTTTTCTTCCGGGCGAGGACGCCATTGGCCTGGTAGGCGGCTGCCAACTCAATTATATAGGCGATAAACAGGTGACAAGGTATGATAGCGTATAGAAGCGCTCCCAAGGCGAGGTCCTGCTGCCGGTAATCGTGGCACCGAAGACAAATGAGAACCCCGTACTTGATGCTGTTAGCTGCGTAGCTACAAGAGTATTAGAAGGACGCGAGACTCGCTTTCATAAAATTCTCAATCATTAATCTTAAATTTCCCACGACTAGATATCGTACGGTCCCAAGTTAGCTTCAACTGGCCGCTCATCTATTGGGCCGGACCTAGGTATAAGGGGACCATACTTAGGACAATCACCATAAGATTTCTGAACCCAAGAAAGCTGGGTGCGGCGTGCGAGTCATGGCTCAGGCACGAAGTTCTTGGACGCGAATGGATTGCCGTGATATGCCTGTACTTCTGGCTGAGCTCCCCCTGCAGATTAGAACCGCTGGACGAACTCTTTGTTACGGTTCCGTTGCGAACAGCCTCGCCGTTAAGCCGGATCTCGAGGCCATTGGCCTCCGATATAGCAGTGGAGGATGCAGCGGCGTCAATTGAGGCATCCATATCCATATCGCCTTCCCCCACTCAATGGCTGGCAGTAACAGGGAAACAAGAAAAAGGTCCAGGTGCCGGCGTTAGAAAGCGGTCGGGATACCAAGACACCAAGACACGGTTCCGAGCAATTGACCCCGCCGGAAGAATGCTGAAGCGGTTACGTCAGACACGCCGGGGCCGGGAAAAGCAGAGGAACACCCAGCCAGAAAACGCAGAAAGCGAGCGTCGAGAAACGGGGCTGAAAGAAGGGAAGGGGGGAGTCACGGCCAGATATATACATCGCTGAGGCCAAAAGCGGCGCAGCAATAACCGTTGGGAGAGTTGGAATGCTTGGAATGCTGGAGGGGGCCAGGGCAGTGAGCTCAGGGCTGCGACTAACTACAGAATACATAGTGCGGGGCTGGAGAGACCCTAGAGGCTCTAGCTCTGTCTCACTCTGTCTCGCGCTCTCTTGGGTTGGTGCAGCGCAGAGATGAGACATGTCGTGCAGCCCGAACTAAGCGACAATTCACGGAGCCGCACCGTTCTTCAAAGCCATGATAACGCCGCCAGTCTCACAATCCCACGAGACCTGGGCACTGTAGATGCTGTGACCAGCTGCTGCCACCAGGCATACGAGACGCTGGGAAATAGCCGCTAGCCGAATGGCACACCCTGATCGCGACTCTGGTGGAGGGCATGGAGGAGGCGGGTTTGCAGGCGGGGGCTTCGATGGCGGTTTTGGGCGCGGCAGAGGGAGAAGTATGTTGCGAATCTTCATATGTGGAAACAAGATTGCTGTGGTATTGCTCTCGGCATCTCTCTTGCTCAATGCTTGGGCGTCCAATGCTTAGTCGCCAACATGTCGTCGTTGTTGGTTATACCCACTATACTTCCTCTCTACATGATCGCACCCGCTTTGCTTTTGGTTGTGGCTCTTCCACTGTGGGGCCTTGCCCCCTTCCCCCCATCCACTGCTAGAGCGATGTCCCCCGAAACGAGGAGGGAGCGCAAGAAGCTTAGCCTCCCCGCTCGCGGGGTGGTCACGCACAGCTCGAATCAGACCGCCAAACAGTTGCTGACACGCCAGATACTCAAAGGGCCAGTCACAGATTATGGCGCTACTATGGTTCACTGGATGAGGAATCGGCATAAGATTGGTAGGTCAGGGTATATGGGCGAAATGGAGCGGCCAAGTCCAAGCTACATTGTTGACGTAAGCTTCTCTTTGATTCCCCATGCGCAGCAGACTGCTAAATGGCATGGCTTAGATGCTGCCACCATCGGCCGTAAGTGGAGCAGATTGTGTGCCGGCCAAACACCTTCACGCATCGCTGAACAAAATTAAACATCCCATCAACGTTGTCCGATGGACTCCAGAAGGCCGTCGGTTGCTCACTGCTTCGAGCAGCGGAGAGTTTACCCTATGGAATGGGATGGGCTTCAATTTCGAAACTATCATGCAGGTACGACTTACCTTGCTCCCTCAGAGCGTGAAATTATCTCCTGCTAGAATCATATCATCTGATGCAGGTCGCCGTAGGCACATGACTCTGCAATCCGGGCAGCTTCATATTCGCATAGCGATGACTGGCTTCTGTCTGCTGATCAGGATGGCATCGTGAAATACTGGCAACCGAACTTCAACAATGTCAAGGTAATCCAAGCCCATAATGACCCAATCCGTGACCTTGCGTTCGCGCCTACGGATTCCAAGTTCGTAACCGCTTCAGACGACTCTACCCTCAAGATCTTTGACTTTGCAGGCGGAGTGGAGGAATCCTCTCTCACAGGCCATGGTTGGGATGTAAAATCCGTCGACTGGCATCCTACCAAGGGCCTTCTTGTCTCAGGATCAAAGGACCACCTTGTCAAGCTCTGGGATCCCAGAACCGGCCGCTGTCTCACCACCCTCCATGGGCACAAGAACACCATATCCAAGACTCTCTTCGAAAAGACTCGCGGGCAGGTTCTCGCTTCCTGTGCTAGAGATCAAACCGCACGGGTATTCGAGCTTCGCATGATGCGTGACATTTGCCTCCTGCGTGGTCATGAGAAAGAGATTTCAACGCTTGCTTGGCACCCCATTCACGCCAATTTACTTACTACTGGCGGAGCCGATGGCAGCCTCTTCCATTATCTCCTCGACGAACCTAATCCCCCCCCGGGCACTCCCTACACTCCCGCCCCCTGGGACAGCCCTGATCCGGCCACCGCTCCAGCCCAGGTAACCCACCCAGCGCATTGTGTCCGTTACGCCCACGACTTTGCTATCTGGTCTCTCGACTGGCACCCTATCGGGCACATCCTCGCCTCTGGTTCTAACGATCGCGTAACCCGATTCTGGACACGCGCCCGGCCCGGGGACGTGGATTGTTTTAGAGACCGCTACCATTTGGGTGAAGCAGCTGCCGAAGCACAGGGGACGTGGGATCGCCGCGGAGGGCGTCGTCAGCAGCGTGAGCAGGAGGAATTAGAGGTTGAAGATGAAGCTGAGGGTTTGGTTGATCAGAAAATGCCGCCAAAGCAGCAGCTGCCTGGTATTCCTGGCCTCCCTGTTCCGCCTTCTGCTTTCGCGGACGGTGCAGGGTTTGGAGGCCTTCAATCGCTCATCCCGGGCATGGGCGCTGTTCCACCGCCCCCTCCCAATACCGGAGGCGCTACACTTCCCGGCCTAAGCCTCCCGGGCCTAGGTGGAGCCAATCCTCCAGACTTCACCAAACTTGCCGCAATGATGGGCTCCCTCCCTCCACCCCCCCCTCTCCCTGGCTCCTCGGGTCAAGCCTTCCCTCCTCCGCCACCTCTTCCAGCTGGCTTCTCCCTCCCACCAGGCTTCCAGTTCCCAGATTTCCTGCAAAAACAACAGGGCCTACCACCCCCTCCGCCGCCACCAGTGGCAGGGGGGATACCTGGCCTGGGCGCCGGTGGCGACGGGGATAATAGTAGTAATAATAATATGGAAGGTGTACAGAGTGCAGGTGGGGTTAGGAAGAGAGCTCCGCTTCCGAGTCAGCAGGAGAGCTTGAAGGAGGCACAGCGGGGCGGGAGTTTCAGGCCTGTAAGGTAGGAGGAGAATGGAGGCTCTTTTCGCCCCTCTATTTTCATTCTCTAGAGGTTTTTTTACTATCAAATTTTACGGTGTGAGAAAACTCATCTCTATATACTACCTACTGGGAATTCGATTTACACTACATACCTAGGGCAGCAAGTTCACCCCATCCTTTGCAGAGTGGAAACGCTATTTGTGCACTAGGGATAAATAGATGATAATAAAAGACGAAAAGAACAGGAGAGAGTACTGTGTGGCTCTGCTGACTGAACATCGTGTTTTGGTTTGGCCGAAATAGCAGGGATGTATGTAATTGTTTTTCCCTCCTTCCCGCCGTCTTGGGATACTTACATTCCCGGGCAACTGGATGTGAGAAGAAGGTGGTGTTGTGGAGGCCGATGTTATCCAACAGAAATACTACCTCGATGACAAACCACCCATACCTAACTAACCTAATCGCTCCCCTCTTTTTCCAGAGCCACCTTCCCTCTCCTCGACAATCCCCTCCACCCACCCCGAGACTTTCTCAGCCATAGCCTCACTATGATCTTTCCATCCGCGCCCCACAACCTGTTAGCGCTACACCCAGACCCCTCAACTCAGCACGGGACTTACTTACGGAGACAAAAGCTATGCGGTATCCCATCTCGATCGACGAGCATGATGGGTGGTGGTGGTGGTGTCGCAGATTTAGGCCGGTAATGGGTCGAGATGATCGTATCGCGTGTTTGGGTGGCGACCCAGCCGTCCTAGCTATGGGTTAGTCTAAGCAGGGAATTGCGAAGGGGTGGGTAAATAAACGGAGGGAGTCTGTCTACTACGTTTTGGCCGAAGAAAAATACTAGTTTCGGATTCGCCGTGTTTCCAGGTTCTGTTCCCGAGTCATTATTAAATCCCCAGATCTCCTCCCCCCATTTATCCTCCGTGATAGTGTCCATTTCGTCTTTTGCTAGATGCCTAATAAAATACCACCATACCGATTAGTTCCCCCATACCGTCAAAACAAAACAAAAAATTATAGAAAAAATAAGCTCACAGCGCCCCCCTCACTCCTCCCTTCCCTTTCAAAAATCTCGCCGTTGCCCTCGCGGCATGCGGTGGATACCCCATCACTGCCTCGACGATACCGCATAATATACGGGTTGGAATGAAGAAAAATAGGATCCTGGCTAGTAGGCTGGTGAGGAGGGCGAAGTGCGGGAGGTGGAGGATAAGCTGTGAGGTAGGCGCCCGTAATGTATCAGGATAGATAGATAATACATGAGTGAAAGAGGGAGGAGGAGGAGCTACTTACGTTGCATTTTAGCCCCAAAGGAGATATTGCGATATCGACTATTGTAGGGAAGAGAAGAATACCGCCAATGATATCGACATCCCTGACATCCGTTCTAGATCTGCGCCGCCGCAAGAGCTCAAGAAGGACATAAGCACCCATCGAGTGGGCTATCAGAACAACCTTCACCCCTCCCCCCTCTCCCCCGCCCACCCCACCACCGTCCCGTCCGCGCACACACGCCACCAGCGCATCCTCGACATACACCACCTGCTCCGCCAGCCCCACAGGCCCACCACCGCCCGACGCCGAGCCAAACCCCAACAAAGACCGCCCATAGACACAAACACCGCCCACCAAAGAAGAAGAAGAAGAAGAAGAAGAAAGAAACCGGCCCTTTGCAACGAGCGCAGAGAGTCTGGACAGAAACGGCTCGTAGTAGCCGACCACCCCGGGGTTTCCGGGGATGAAGAATAATAGGAGAAGTGCGGCTTGTGCGGGGGCGGAGGGTGGTGCGGGATAGTGATAATTGAACGTATCATCTGGTGGTATATCTGCCATTGGTTGAAGTTGGGAATCGGGGTATATATATATATATACGTTGTGGTGTAGATGGTTGAAATTATATATATAAAGCGGAAGAGAAAAAAAAAAAAAAAAAAGGTAAGTGGGCGTTGATTTGGTTTGGTTTGGTTTGGTTTTTATTCAATCGACCAACTATTTACATACGTACGTACATTTTGGTTGTTGCTAGCTATGAATATTTTTTTCTTTAGAGGAAAATAAGTCATATGGGGGGGTTTTTTTTTTGTGAGGTGGATGGGATGGGATGGATGGATGGATGTTGTTGTTGTTGCTGTTGTTGTTGTTGTTGGTGCTGGGTTGGGTTGATTGGGTGAACTTCGACGACCGACGGGACGCCAGCTAATTAATGTATAATAAAATAAAAGTAAAAATGAGATAACGAGGTAAAATAGAAAATAAAATAAAAATAGAAATATAATAAAAAAAAATAAAAATGAGATAAATGAAAAATAAAATAAAAATAAATAAAAATAAATAGAAAATAAAATAAAATAAAAATTAAATAAATAAAAATAAAAATTAAATAAAAATTAAATAAAATAAAATAAAAATAAATAAATAAAAATAAATAAATAAAATAAAATAAAATAAAATAAAACAAAATAAATAAATGTTTTCCCCAAAGCTAGCTAAAGTCTTCTTTCTCTCTACCCGGCCCCACATCACGTCAGCAAAGCCCATCCATCCATCATCATCCATCAATCAATCAACCTGCCGAGTACAAGGAAGAAGGCCTTTTCTTTATTTAGTCAACTATAGTAGAGTTGGTATGATGAACGAGAGAGAGAACATATCCTTCTCCGGGTTACTACTTTATTGAATGTCCGCGTCTTTATCTCACTTGGTGGTAGTTTGGAAAGATATAAAAAAAAAAAAAAAAAAAAAATACTGCATCTCGCTCATCCCCATTTTATCTTGCTCTCTCCCGTTGTGTGGGAACTAGAAAACAGAGGAAAAGGCTTCCGCCTCTACACCTCAAGGGTCACCACCTCCCCCCCAACTCAAGATCTCAACTGGTCCAGTTTGCCCTCATCGTCGCAACCTCGGCGTCCAGTTTGGAGACCTTTTCATTCTGCTCGACCATGAATTTCTCGAACCTGAGGAAAGCTGCGTTATGTTCCTCAGCGAGAGCTCTCAGCTCTCGGATGTCTTCACTGAAATCAGTGTATGCTGCCGGAAGTGGTTCCGGTTTGGGGGGTTGTGTGGCGGCGTATTTAGCGGGTGAACGATCCCGTTGCTTTTCTAGTGCTTTTTCAGTTGGGGTTGATGCCTTCGGCGGGACATTCCGATCTGTTTGTCTTGACGACCGGTCGAAGCTCGAACCACCATCTTCTTCATCAGGATCATCTCTGTCTGCGAATTTTGAAGCTATATCCGCAATTGAGCTCTTGGAATCCTTGATAGATGGTGGTGGCCCTCTCTGCGCTGCTGTAGATATAGGGGTGGATTTTCGTGGCTCCGCTTCTCTTTTAGGAGGTGGAGACTGAGCGCGTGTGGAAAAGATGGGAGCTGGTTTAGATTCAGCTGCAATAGTAACGGGCGCTTCTCCGTCATAAACTTTTTCGAGGTCAATCTTCGGGGGGAGTTTGTCAGAGCCTCCGAACCAAGCTGCCGATGAAAGGCCGGGCGTTAGGCCTGTTGTAGGAGGGTAAATGTCGCTTTGGAAAACTTCCGCTCGTCTGGGGACAATAAATGAGATCGGTTCAATATAGGTGTCATTTACCGTCTTGTAGGCTCTGGCAACCTCATTATCATGAAGCTGGATAGAGTTAGCACTATACCTTAGATTTGGCTCCCTTTGGGGTAAACCTACGTTAACTCCCCGCTTGGGAAGAAAGGCAATACCACGCTGTGGGTCTGCAGACTTGTACTCAGACAGTGGCTCAAAGCAGTCATTTTCGTACTCATAGTATCGGATATTGCCGTCCCTTGGACTGGTTAGACGCAAATATTCCGTCTTGTTCTAGAGAAATGGGTTCACCAACCCTTTTCCTGCAAGGTAGATGCATTGTGTACCCTCGTCCCAGAATGGCATGCATACTCCTGATATCGAATCCAGCGACTGGAATCCAGCGACTGGTTCCTGTGGCGTTCTGATATCCCAGAGAGCCAATTGGCGGTCGCTCATCTTGGAGAAGCCAGTGGTAGCCACCCTGTCGTGTTCGCCCATCCATACCGCACGGCTATTCTTCGCTCCTCCATGGCCAGCGACCACGTGTGCGGCTCTCTCCTGGCGTACATCCCAGATCCGCAGTTTCTTATCGCGGGATGTGGTAACCATGAGAGAACCATTGGCACTCCACGACATGCTCTGGACGATATCCTCGTGCGTGAGTGTCAACCGTGAAACTCCGGCTTCCACATCCCATAGCTTAATCGTATAATCCCCTGAGCTAGTCCCGAGGATATTCTCCACCGATGGGTTGAATAGCACATGGCCAACCTTTCTGCTCGTATGTAAGAACGTGGGTGCGACCACAATGGTTCCGAGGGAATGAATACCTTGTATGGCCGGTGAACTTGCTCACAGGGGCAACATCCCTTGGCTCCTTATCTTTGGGGGTATATAGGGAGAAGCCCTCCGGCACAGTCCAGATACAAACCTACTCCGCGATTAGGAAGAGGCGTCTCAAACAGGTTAGAATGCCTACCTTCCCGTCATCTGAACCTGAAGCAACGAGTGAGTCATTAAATGGATTCCTGATAGTTTCGTGAGCAATCTACATTAGCTGCCGCACAGCCAGGCCTCGCCCACCAATCTGTATCCAGTACTGGTCCGGTGTGTCCCCTGAATAGTGGGATTATTTCAGGCAGTCTCCCTCGCTCATTGACTGGTATGACGGCAAAGGATCCACCTCCACCAGCTTCCCAGTTGACCGAGATATAGAGCGGGTTTGCCTTTTACTGCTTGTTAGCCCGATGGGCTCAAGCGAATCGTCAGAGGGACAACCTTGACAAGATTGGTATCCCAGGCGTTCTTGGAGATTCGCAAATTGTCGTAGCATTGCTCCTAAGCCAGGCGTATCTTCAGCAATCCGGTTAGGGCTAGAGTTTTGGGAGTTAAACCTTTCTCGTTGGTCGTCCAAAAACATGCCCTATTTACGCGCACAGCCCCTTGTAAGCCACGGAATGTCAACGATGCACTCTCTTCAGTGGCTTACGATATTTCGACGCGCGCACGAACCGACCGGACATCTTTGCGTGCTTTCGTCTCAGGAGTAAGTTGTTCAATGCAGAGTAGTGGTAGTAGGTAGCGTGCACAAAAGGCTAGAAAGGCTAGATGAGTTCAGTTGAGGTTGCGAAACGTGAGATGTAGGGCAGAAGAAGTCTTACCGCTGCCTGTTTCTCCCGTCGCCAATGTGGTGGTGTCTCATCCTAAGCGGCATTGGCCCCGCAGCGTGTCCAATCCAAAGTTTACTCAGCGGGATAGATAATGCATGCGAGGCAACAACCTGAGAAAAAGGAAAGAGAGCTGGAGGGATCAAATGACCAAAAAAATAAAACAAAAAGTAACCGCGCTGGGGGTCGAACCCAGGACCTTCTCGGAAGGCAACACATATCTGTGAACGAGAAATCATAACCGCTAGACCACGCAGTTGCTACTAGAACATGGCTCTAGGGTGACTCTTCAATCAAGCTTTGTCGCCCCGAGGTTGCCTCAGCACTCAGGCCCTCGAAGCGCGCGCGCGCGCTAAGCCTAAAGAAGTATTGCTCTCTCAGAGGGCCTGAGCGCTGGATGCATGGTTTGTATGCACCAAGAAGTAGTTTAGGTGTAAACCACGCATTCTTCAAGCAATTCAACTAAGCTGCACCATATGATCCATATATTCCTGCAGTTGTCTAAGAAAGTTCACAATACTTTTATTATAATACTATTAGGTAAATAAGGCTTAATAAATTAATTGCTTATTTAATTAAAATTTTATTTAAATATTATGAATTATGTGATACTTTTAATTAGAATTTAGTGGGGTTTAACTAAAGTTTAATTAAGCAAAGCCTAAGTAGGACCCTAAAAATGGCTCTTAAAACAGCAAAATAGAATACTTTCCCAGTATCTAATATATATCTACAAAATATTCTCTAGCATCTAGTAAGATTTTCAATTTACCAAACTTTGTTATTTAGTACTTAGGTTCTATGATAAAGTGTAACCATTATATTAGAGTTTAGGTAAGTGGTTGTAGGTACTCATATGAAATATTGGTTAGATAGTTATTTTGATGGAGTCATGAACTAGTAATTCATATATGTGTTTGAGGTTTATAATATATATAGCTGATCTATTCTAATAGTACTCTATATACAATAAGTATATTAACCAATGAGATTGCAAGAAGTATTTTTATTAGTTTTTTAAAGGGTTTGCAAGCCACAAACCTTAGTAATATGAATAAAGCTCACTTTATGGTCTAAGCTCTTATAACTTTATTATATTATTTCTCCTCTCTTTCTTCAAAGTTGCAAGCTACTATGAACTGTTCCTCCATATTGTCTCTTTCCATGGCTATTATAGTTGTAGTGATATCTCGGTTCAAGTGTTGTTTCTTAGTTATGGTGTTTATTATATTTGGCTTATTTTCATTAATGTTTGTGATCCTGATTCTTGAGATACAAGCTAGTTCTTGGTTTATATTCCTGGTTCATGCTTGGTTTTTGAGTTTGCTTAGATGTTAGTTTCATAGTATTGCCATTTTTGATATTGTGGTTTTTCATAAGTATTTGTGATTCTAATTAGAGCCCTCTCTAGGTTCATTCCTAATTTTTATGTATTTACAAGCCTATTTGATATTCATATTATTTTTATAAGGTACTGATAATAAGGCTCTTAAAAAGAGATTCTCAATCACGTCAGACTACTCAAATCGCTTCCGGCTGCTAGAAGACTTTATGATATCAGTTCTTCGCAACGATAACGAGACTGCAAGTAAGTAGTTGCAAGCATCTCCCACAAGTATATGATATCCAGCTTGTCTAGATAAACAATAAAAACAGTCTCTATTAAACAAAAACATCGCTACAAAAATAGTATACCATAAGGATGATGCTATGGAAACAGTAGAAACACCCTATTGATAATATCACCATTATCAGCAGAAGTCAGGACAATAATTATATAGCTATGAGATAAGGTAACCAGTATAGAGTCAGCGCAACTATATATTTAAGCAGTCTGCTGCTCATAGTAGAATGGACAGTGATTAGTTTCTCTTCTAAAGTTACAATACTGAGAGTACTTCTGCTAATTGCTTCTTTACTATCGTAATAATCACATTACTTATACAAATGCATTACGATTATGCTATGCTGAAGTTACTTCATCATTACTATAAGTCGTCACATTACTATATATCCCCAAAACCCACACTATGGTCTTACAGAATATATTAATAATCTTGATTTGTTCTATAATAAAGTTTAATTGGATAATATTCTAGTTGTTACCGCCAAGTATCTATTTTATTTAGGAAACCTTGAGGATATAAGATTATAGTATAATTTTTAGGGATACATAGTAGTATGACAACTTATAGTAATGATGAAGTAGCTTTAGTATAGCATAATTAAAATGTGTTTATAGAGATAATGTAATTATTACAGTGGTAAAGAAGTAATCTTAATTAGTAGAACTGTTCTTGGTTTTATAGTTTCAAAGAAGAAAAACTAATTGCTGTCCATTCTACTATAGGCAGCGGATTGCTTAAATACATAGTTTTGTTGGCTTTATACCAGTTATCTTATCTCATGATTCTGTATTCATTCTTTTAACTTCTGCTAGTAACAGTGATGTTATCAATATGGTGACTGTACTGTTTTCATAATATCATCCCTCTGGCATATTACTTTCATAGTGATATCTTTGTCTGCTAAAGACTATTTCTATCATTTGTCTGGATAAGCTGGATATCATATGTTTGTAAGGGACTTTTGTAGCTGCTTGCTTGCAGTCTTGTACTTGTCATAAAAGTCTGACATTATTGAGTCTTCTGGTAGCTAAAATGTAACGGAGCCATGAGAGCTCGGACCACGGAGCGAGCCTTGCTCACATTGCCAAGGTTCGCAGCTCGCGAACCCTTTAAGAAAACGACGAGGATGCTTCTTGCAACCTCATCGGTCAACGCACCTATTGTACATAAACCATCGTTAGCATAGACCAACTATATATACTACGAACCTCGAACATGTACACGAACCACTAGTTCGTAGCCTCGCCAAGACGACTGCCTAATCGTGACCCCGTACAAGCACCTGCGACTACTCACCTAGACCCTAACACAAAAGTGGTTTAAGTAATCTAATATGGTTGAAAGCTTCCTTATAAAAGCCTTATTGTTAGTGCATTACAATTTAACTCTTTTGAAAGAAATGACAATTGAAGGCTGATTCTCTATTTTCTATTGGCCAACATTAATATTTCCATATATTACAGTTCATATTTTATTAGAGACTTAGTTCTCCAAAAGACAAATTTGGTATTTATTTACAAGAATTGCTAAGTTAATATGAAGATCAGCTTTAGTTGATATACAATATTTATATAAATGAAGATTAATAGTGTCTTAATTATTTTAAGATATCGTTCAAAAAATTAAGTAGAAAATATAATTTGGTGCTGCCTATTTTATATATTAGTTGACTTGGCTTATACCAATCTTGAAGGCCATAGATTAAAAAGTACATTATAAGAATGTATTACTGAAAAAGTATATATTAGAAATATATATAACATGAGTTATCAGCAAGTTGCAGATATTACCGAGTTGCGGATTTTTCGCGACCAGACTATCTAGAACTAGTCTAGCCTCTCAAACTGACCAAAATTTTGGTCAGTTTGAAGAGCTAGTTCAATTCTAGCATATCTCTTTTAATTTTACATATTCATACGTTATGTCCTACTCTTCCACACTTACTGCAGCAATATGCAGTTAAAGAGCATACTTTCTGATCTACTGCTATCTGCATATCTATCTCCTTTTGAGTTAATATATCCTTAGCTTCTCCAATACTAAGTGTTCCTTCTTGACGAATATATGTCTTTTTAGCTCTGCAACATTTGCTTAGAGCTTCATTAGCCTTTTCAAGCATAGAAATCTGGCCTTCTGCAAGGATAAGCCAATGCTGTAAGGGTCGCCTCCTGCATGGACCCCAAGGGTAGTTATGGTAATGTGACGTTGCCTGACCAACTTGATTGCTGATGGCACGATGATGAGTCGACGTAGACGTATGTAGACTTGGTCGGAGCGCCGGGTTCTATTGAAGGTCACTGACGATCTGCTGGGTAGGCTACAGGTAGGTACGATGTCAGAAGGCAAGAGGATCGATTTTAATTTGTAGAAGAACTAATCGCTGTCTTCTTCCTGAGGCTCAGCCGATCGGCTAAATACAGTAATGGAAACCACACAGGGTTACCCTGCTGCATAGCATTCCTGCGGTCAGCGCAGGCTCCTGACAAATGCGCCAAAACCTTTGTTCCTTTAGTAAGCTGAGTCATAGCTTCAAAGATCGAAGTTGATGAGTTTCTTTGGTAACAAGTGATCTTAGCTCTTACTAATTCTGTTTGAGAGAGAGCTTTTGTTGAATTGTGTAGTGTTTGAGAGGTTCAAGGATCCGGGTTTGAAGGTTCTGTAGGTGTAGGTGTATGTAGTTTGACATCTAGTGTTGAGATAACTACTTGAGGGTTAAGAGAAACTAAACCAGCTCCTTGGAATCCAGCCTTAATATTGTTCTTCGTCATAGTCTTAGTATATGCTTTTTGAAAAGCAATTAAAAACTCGGCTTTTATAATGTGAGTGATATGTGCCTTGATGAATGTTACGAACGTAGGTTCCGGGGCTTGGAAAGCAAGGTAGGACTACTTCTATTCAACGATTCAAAGCTAAAGAACAGAGGAGGTATAGAAGGAGGCTTCGCGTTTATATATATAAGAAGAAAAAACTCTCAAACCCGCCATGAATCGTCACGAGCCATGCCAGCCGTGGTTGGGCCTACTGGCTATACTACGAGCGGTAGTGGTTCGTAGTTGGTTTGTCTGTAGGTTCGTTGGGTCCATAGGTTCGTTGGGCAGCACGGTTGAGGTCTACGTAAAGGCTTGCATCATGATTAAGGCCCGTGTAGAGGTTCAAGAGCTTTGCGCGAGGTTCGTGGGTCCAGCGATGAGCTCATGCAGCTTGATGCGGCTCATGGAGGCTAGGTCAAAGGCGATTGGGGGCTCAGATCGGAGGTTCGTGACAAATTAGTATAGTGAAAATGACACTTTACCATATGATTGGATAGTCAAACTTACAGATAATGGGTGGACAGATAATGTGATATGTTTAGAATGAATTCAGTATTTCGAAAGACATACTCTTCAGCTAAAGAAAGGCGCATATCGACCACTTGTTCTTAATGGACACAGCAGTCATATATAGGCAGAATTTGAAGCATACTGCAAGTTTTACAATATTGTGACTATCAGTCTTCCTCCTCATTCATCTCACCTTTTTCAGCTACTTGATGTTGGATGTTTTAGTGTTCTAAAGTGTTACTATAGTCAAGGACTTGACATCTTCATTGTCACGAACCTCCGATCTGAGCCCCCGATCACCTTTGACCTAGCCTCCACGAGCCATATCAAGCTGCATGATCTCATCGCCGGACCCACGAACCTCGTGCAAAGCTCTCGAACCTCTACACGGGCCTTAATCATGATGCAAGCCTCTACACGAACCTCAACCGCGCTGCCCGACGAACCTATAGACCCAACGAATCTACGGACAGACCAATTGCGAACCACTACCGCTCGTAGTATAGCCAGTAGGCCCAACCACGGTTGGCATGGCTCGTGACGATTCGTGGTAGGTTCGAGAGTTTTCTCTTCTTATATATATAAACGCGAGGCTTCCTTCTATACCTCCTCTGTTCTTTAGCTTTGAATCGTCGAATAGAAGTAGTCCTATCTTGCTTTCCAAGCCCCGGAACCTACGTTCGTGACACAATTAGCAAGATAATAGGTGCTTTTAGCTATAAGAAATGGCAGAATCTCGCAGCCTTCAGAATTGATACAAGCAATTGCTGTAGCCCATTCTTTGTTGCCTGGTTGTACTTTCTTATGTCTGCCTTTCCTATCTGCTTTTGTAACTACCATAGAAGGTGAAATAACTCCAATCATAAAGCCTGTCTCAACGAAATTCCATATATGGCAGTCCTGAATGCTGTATTTTGCCTTTATATCTATCACTTACTAGAATCAGGTCTCAATAAGTTTCGGATCTTTGAAGAGAGTTCATTGGAAGTCATAAGAGCAAGAAAAATGCGATTTTATCTCTTAGTTGTGCTTTATAAAGCGATGTGCCCAGAGCTTGCCGACGCATTATTGTATTTATAGTACGAGAATTGAATTAGTCATATCTTTCACAATTTCGACTTTTGGTGAAAATTCTCGATCGTCTAAGTCGATTATATGTTCAAGAAGAACCTTTTCCTCTATTTCGTTTAAAAGTCAATTTTGTGGTCGGGTTTCTGCTTCAGATGCTTTGCCATTAATTCTATTGCAAAGAGTGTTTTCAGACATATCGTAGATTTTTGCAGCTTGAAAAACTCTTAATTTTGGATTGGATTGAAGAACTTGAATAGCTAGAAGTACTCTAGTTTTTTTGGATTGTTCTGGTATTGAATAGTTGTAAAGATAACATGCATTGAAATGGAAGCAAGAGTATGGTCGCGAAAATCTGCAACTTGGTGATATCTGCAACTCACTGATAACCTACATTACTAGAAATATATGTATTAGAAAAGTATAGATATGGAGGGATATATGTTATAATATGCTCTGTTATTGTATAAGTACTATAATGTAATGGGCGGCTCCAAGCTCGAATTAGCGAGCAAGTTGTGTCTACCTCACTAAGGCCCACGACCCCCTTTTAGAGCATAAGGAGGATGCTTCTTGCAACCTCATCAGTTAATACCTATATTGTATATTGAATACGATTTGTTATATGTTCTACATATCTTAATAGTAATACAAGCTCATATGAACCGCTTACAAACCATGAATTGTACCTAACCTATATGAGTGCTCGTCCATTTGCGTATCACTCTAACATCTACGGCTGTTATGAACGTAGATTCCGGGCGCTTGAAAAGCAAGATAAGACTACTTCTATTCGATGATTCAAAGCTAAAGAGAAGAAAAGGTTCAGAAAGAAATCTCAGGTTTATATATATATATAAGAATGGCTCTCAAATTTCCAATTCGGGTACCTCGGGTCGGACGACATTATGGTACTCGGATCCACAGGATGATGACAAGCAGTTAGGCTCGTAGTGAGGTTGGGCTTGAGTTCGAGCCAGCAAGTTATGCTGCTTGTAGTAAGGGCTTACGGCAAAGCTTATGGACGGACTTGTGTATCACATAGGCTCGTGGACGGGCCTGTATATCGTCGCACATGGCTAAGGCCTATATAGAGGCTTACGAGCTTGTACAAAGCTTGTGAGCCTCACAGTAAGCTCATGAGGCTCGTATCAATGGTCAACCATCTAAAGACTGATATATAATGTCAGTCAGACATTGGCTGAAGTTATAGCTATCAATAGAGTTATAGTATTCAAGTATGATACTGGATTCTATAAATGCTAATTATTTATGACATGAGATGCTCATGCGATGCTCTCTTATATAATGCTTATGTGGAGCACTATGAGAATGGGAAAGTGGGCTACTTAATTGGGTAACCTAATAGCAAGCTAGTACTGTAGAGGCAGAATCTGAGCTTGAGCGACTAGCTAAAATTCTTGATGTGGGTAGCTTATCTATCTTGCTACCACTCGTTTTTCCGTATCATGTAGCCACACAAACAATAGCATTGAACACTCTACCCACTAGTCTTGATACTCTCCACATTACTGAGTTTCACTTTATTCTTCAAGCCTATTGCTATTGACTGCTACCAACCTTTAAGCCTGCCATTATCGACAGTCGAGCCTGCGCTGAATTACTAACCTTTGAGACTATGCTAAGCTCCGCTTGCTAGCCTGCCACAGTCAACTGTTGAGCTCACTTATCAGGCACTACTACCAACTTTCAAGCCTACCGCTATCAACTGTTGAGTTTAAGCTGAGCTTTTATCTGCCTGCTTTCAAGTCTATACTAAGCCCCTAACTATTACATCTGCTATTACTAACTATTGAGTCTACTAGCGCCAATTGTCAAGCCCTCTACTTCCAAACTTCGAGTACATCGCAATCAACTATCAAGCTAATACTGAGCCCCATCTATAATCTTCCAAGCCTAATGTGTTATTAGAACCCCTGACAACACACTCTAGACAAAGTCACTAGAAGCCTAAGCGATATGCCTAACACTTGGCTCGCTTAGAACTCTCCCTCGTAGAAATGTTAAAACCATAGACTTAGATATAAGTACCTAGCCTATCCTCTTGTATCTATCTTCTTTTCTCTTCGTTTTGCAATTTCTACTAATGGAATCTTTACTGAATCTTCCTCATCCCTATAAATCTGCTGTATTCTCATATATGTTTTACCAGTAGGCTGCGCACTCCACTGACTTGCATGTGCGACTAGAATCAATATCTACTCCTCTCGCAATATCTCTACAACAGTGTGCTCAGTTGCTTCAAAAAGAAGGTCACTTATCTCTTGCTACTAAATCCTTTCAAAATAATCTCTCCCAAAGTAAATATGGCTTAGCTACTATTTTTGATATATAAGAGTCAACCCTACAATCTCAGCTTCAAGGCATCAAGGCAAGGCACAAAATGTGTTCTGCAAAGTGCAAACTACAGTTACTAGAAAAGAAGATACTTGTGCAATGAATTTTGGATCTTGACTAGCAGAGATTCTCTCCTCAGCTTATCAATATATAGCAGATGGCAAACCTACTACTTAAGGTACTCAGCCAAATCCCTCCTTCTCAACCTATCAGCAAGAACTGGGTGAATTGGTTTATCAATACATAATCAGAGCTCAAAACAAAATGGGATCGCAAATTTTATTCCCAATGTACCAAATATGAAGACAAGGCAATGATTATTATATGGTTCAGACATGTAGCAGAAATGCATCAATCTTACGGAATTTTGGATGAGGATACTTACAATTTTAATGAGACTGGGTTTATAATAAGTGTTGCTGGAACATCAAAGGTTATTACAAGTTCAGATACAATTGGTTGAGCTATTGTTATACAACCTGGCAATCAGGAATGGGTTACAGCAATTGAGGGAATTAGAGCTAATAAATATATAATTCTTCCTCTTATCATTTTTGTAGGAAAAGTTCATCTATCCAACTGGTATTGCGAATTACTACCTGATTGGATGATTGTTTTAAGTAGCAATGGCTAGACTATGGATGAATTAGGGCTTGAATAGTTAAAGCATTTTGAAGCTTCTATAAGGCCTTTTATAGTGGAGGTATATTGACTACTGATTCTGGATGGATATGAAAACCATATTACATCAGAATTTGATCAGTACTGTAAAGTACATTATATCATTACCCTTTGCATGCCAGCTCATGATTTACATCTTCTGCAACTACTCGACGTTAGTTGTTTTTCTCTCTTGAAGCAGATATATAGTACTAAGGTATAAGAGCTTGTCTGGCAAGGAATTTATTATATTGATAAAGAGGATATTTTATTTATATATATCAAAATTTGATCAGTAGTTTTTACGGAATGGGTAATTAAAAGTGGATTTTAGGCTACGGGCTTAATACCACCAAATTCTAATCAAGTTTTATCATTGTTTACTGTTATTAACAAGACACTATTCTTACCAATTACTTCATATAGTGAAGTACCCTGGATTTCAGAGACCCCACATATGGTTACTCAGCTTGAGTAACAAGGTCACTTTATTAAAAATTTTCTCCGCCAATCTCAGAGCCTAACAAGTTGGGCTGTTGATCAACTTATTAAGGGTTGTCAAATTATGATGCACTCAGCTACCATTCTAGCAAAGGAGAATACTAATCTCCATACTGCAAACTAGTGTTGTAAGCAAAAGCAGCAGCATCGGCACTGATTTATTGCTTCTGGAGGGGTTTTATAAGCTCAGCAGGGCCAACTCTTAGTGCAGCAGTGGGAAAATGTTGAGAAGGAGCAGATTCAAGAGTTTACAAGTTTTGCACAGCAGCGTGCACCACCAACATGTTCTAATTGTCATATTCAAGGTCATATTAGAACTCAGTGCGCAAAGGTCCAAAGTAACTCTATGTAGAATTTTAATACAGTTCGCCTTGTTGTTGCGAAGTAATTGTCCAAAATCGTGTGTTGGTTATGGTCAGGCACGCAGGTCAGTGGGGTACGCAGCCTACCGGTGAAACACGTTATATTGAGCCTCATCTACAATCCTTCCAGCCTGCACTAAGCCTGTCACTATCGATCGTCGAGCTCACTACCATGGCGCCTAAAGACCATAAAGGCAAAGGCAAAGACAAAGATACAAGCAAAGGGCACCGATTCGCCTTATCCCTTGACTCATTTTTTGGCAATATGTCTCTCACCTCAAGAACCGAGGAGGCCCAATCTTCAGCAGCCTCTCATAAGGTAATACTTATGCTATTGTTTAGAGTTACCTTCTCTAACTACTTGACAGGGCGATTGTGATAATGAAGTCGATATAATCGACTATGAATGAGTGATCATGGGGCTCGACACGGCTATCAAAGAAACGGCACAGAGAACCTTCGATGCTACCGTAGCCCAAGGGACATATAGCCAGATAGGAGACCGGCTTGCGTTTGGTAACCCACCCGGACATGTGGTCCTAGAAGCACTAGAGAATTTACGGGAGCTACAAAGGATCTTGGAAGCCAAGCTTTTTAGTCATGAAAAGTGTTATAATGAACGATTCAGCCGTTATAAAGAACAAAGCGCTAGTCAACTCCGAATAATTTCCAACTTTCTAGCCTATACAGAGGTCCTCAAGGAGTCTAGTGAGGGCTACATGCGAATTCGGGATAAATTCCTAGATACCTATCTTTGTGATATTGAAAAAATCCCCAAAGTTAAATGGTACAAGGCAATCATTGTAGGAATTAAAGCCGCACATGACGGTGATGCTGTTGCTGACGCGGCCCTCTTTGAAACGGGTGCTAGAAAGAATGAGACCGTAATGGTCAAGATATACGGCCTATCCTATTGCCAGGTTCTTGAATTGAATAAGAACTCGCTTCCTTCTTGTAGGTACTTGCGTTCTTATTCAATATGTAGAACGAACGAAAGACTACGATAGCATCTCCCTCATTAATGCCCGCGCCATGCTAAAGTCAGACAAGGAGAGACGAATCTCTCAAGATATTGAACTGGCGTGGCGTGACTACGTCTTTCAGCTCAAGCAAAACTGGAGAATGAAACTGAAGAAAGAACCATCATCCCACCTTACCCAAGCCTACTATAGGTTTTGGGATGCTTATGGTCAGCGTCGATATAAGTAATGTATATATGCGTACCTGTCAAAAAGATCTAGAGGACTTGAGAGTTTACCCTAATATTCCCTAATCCCTGGCACACCTAGCTGATCCTGCCTACACCCCATGCAGTCAAGTCGTCAACCTAAATAACCTAACGACTAGTAAATTCTAGTTACGTCCTTACATAATATACACCACTAAGAGTTGATACGGAAGAAGGTTGTAAATAGGTTACTCTACTCGAAAGAGCTAGGATAGTTAAGGCTTGAGGAGAGGGATGATGTGGTTTTACTCATTGATTACATGGGGATGCAAAGCCTGAGTGAGAAATCCTCAGGGATCTCATAGCAGTCTAGAATCGCTTACCATTTTACTATGGGTGCTGGTACAGCTACTCTATATTTTGGTACAGCTACTCCAACAATCTGACCGGCCACTTCAATCTGAGTGCAGTTACTCCAATCTGAGTGCAGTTACTCCAATCTGAGTGCAGTTACTCCAATCTGAGTGCAGTTACTCCAATCTGAGTGTGACCACTCCAATCTGACTAGCTACTCCAATACTAATTTAAAGCGGCCACTCCAATCTGACCAGCTACTCCAATACTAATTTAAAGCAGCCACCCTATGAAAAATACAGTGTGCGCCAAGAACACAATGTCGCGCATATAAATGGACAGCATCATTGTGTTCGCAGCACCTATTTACCCCATTCTGCACCTCCTAAGGAAGTTTTTAATTGCTTTTTGAGGTTGTATATTAGTTTTTAGTCTTCTATTAGTGCTAATACAATATAACTGTTTTCAAGAATGACCTTCTCCTGATGATTCTCTTCATATACCCTTGCTACCTCCTGGAGAGCATTAGGAAAAGTCAGCATTGTAATATGCTCGGGTGTCCTCTTGGCTGCCTTACGGATATCCTGTCCATATGTCTCGATTATAGCCCGTAAGGCTTCTGTAGGTGGTGTGATACTGATTGAGTTGCTCCGTGGGGCTTCTGTGGTAACGTATTCCACTATGTAGTTGCCGGACCCTGTGAAGTTGCCGTGAAGCGAAAACCTCCGGCACCCTACCACAGCCACAACTCCCAAAATCAACTCTAGAGCAATAGCTCTAGAATTTTGCATAGAGTTCCTTTTATATGTAAATAATTTAAAAATAAAATTTAAAAGAAAACAAACAACAACTGTATACATGGTATAGAAAT